>RBNI01001005.1:0-25180 GCA_003990745.1 Jimgerdemannia flammicorona | reverse complement strand
TTTTATAGTCACTTGGACTCCATTTCTTTATTAATACTCATCTATCCCATATAAATACAGTGATCCCACCCCCTATCCAATTCCCCTAGGGGGGCCCACCCTCCCTATCTCTTCCCGATGAAAGACCACTTTGTCCAACACAATCCCCACCCTCCCACTACTTTGCTCATAGATCCTAGTTACCAAACTATAATATTGCCCCCTCAGAGGGCCCCAACCAACCCACTATCTAGTCAGCAGATCCCCCAACAGCTCCTCCCACCATACTATCTTCTTCTGTAATCCCATCTGCCACCCCTCCTCAAATACAAAGAGCCAATGACCTGCCAGTTCTATCTATACTGCCAACACCCATCCTACAGTGAGCCAACTATCACCCACTCCCCCCACTAGCTGGGATTTCAAGATATCCCAGTGGCCCCCCCCACCAACCGGCCTCTGCACTACACCCAATCTATTCCCGATTACTACCCAAAAGTCCCCCAATACCTCACACTCTCCCAGCCAATGTTCTGGCATCTGCACCAGACCCTCGGCCTGCCCTACATTGTAACACTCCTCACACTCAAAACGGCCACCATCTACCAGATGTCTAGTGTGGAAATTCAATATGACATTCCTCCACAGCACCTGCCACCATACCACTCAGTATTTGGGTGGAAGCCACCTTCATATCTCAGTACTCCAAGACCAGATATCTGCCCAGTCCCACTCCTTGCTGATCTCTGCTGCCTGCCAGCCACTTGGCCAAAGATCTAGGCCAAGACCCTGCTGACACTCCACTCTATCTCTGATATCAAATATCGCAAGTGGGGCACTCCCCAGGAGCAGCCTATCCCAATGCCACATATCAGGCCCCCACATGACCTCTCCCATATCACCTTACCAATGCAGGCCAATTTGGTGTGCTCCTTCTACCACTCCCCACCAAAAGTCCTTAAATCGCAGTCACCTAGTACTATTCAGCCCCACCAAAGAGAGCAGATCTCCAGAGGACCCTCGAGGGGAGGATCTCATCTCCCACACCTTCTGCAGCAGAGGCACCCAACCTCTGCCCTGCAGTTCAGCAGCTCTCTTCAACCACCAGGCTTATAAGTAGTGTAGCTGCTTGGGGAAATCCACAAGGCCTAGACCCCCCTGGATCACCAGTATTGCCAAAGTATCTCAACTGATCTGGGCCCTCCTCTCTGCCCAAATCCAATCCCTAGCCACCTTCATCAGCCTCTTCACCACCCACGCTAGGAAGTCCAGATGATAGGCCATATACTACAGCTTGGGGAACTAATATACATTCAGTATCGACACCCGTCCTATCAGAGAGATATGGTGGCCTCCCTAACCTCGAAGGGCCTCCCCCCAAATGGTCACTCTGCTCTCCCACCACACTTGTGGCAGGACTGAGCCATATACAGAAAGGAAGATGCCCAGATACTATACCACCTCACCAGTAGGGACAATTGTTCTAATGATGTTCCCACCCACTAGCCCATTCCCTAGCACCATCGTCTCACACTTATTCTAGTTGAGCTTCACCCCAGAGTAAGCCTCATACCATTCCACTGTCTCCTTAAGTGCCTCTACATCTGCCACAGACCCAAGTCCAACCACCATATCATTAGCAAAGGCCCCCACCTTCCACACTATGCCATATATAGAAAGTCCCACCACCTTTCAGCAAATCCTATCTATTAGTGGCTCCAGCAAAAGGGCATAGAGAATAGAGGACAAAGGATCCCCCTGAGGAACTCCTCTTCCCAAGGAAAATGCCATACTATGGTACTCATTACACATCAGTACCACCCGACTACTCCCCAATAGCTTCAACATAGAGGCCCGAAATCCTAGAGGAACTCCAATTCGATCCATCACTCTGCCCAGCCAAACCCTCTATACCCAGTCATATGCCTTCTCCTGGTCCAAGAAAACCAACCTTCCATTGAGTCCACAGGCCCGGGCCCCTTCAATGATACCATGTACCTATGCAGTCCCATCTCTTATAAGCCTGCCCCTAACAAAGCCCCACTGCTCCTCCCCTAGCATCCCTTGGGCAACTTTCTGCAGCCTAATGACAATCACCTTAGTCACTATTTTCCTGTCCATATCCAGAAGCATAATCAGCCTCCAGTTCTTCCAGTTCTCCCTTCTCTCTTTATCTTTGTACAATAAGGCCACCAGCCCGAGGTCTTGCTCTCCAACCCACTCACCCCTCTGAATAACATGGTCACAAAGGGTGGTCATCTCACCCAAAACTCCAGGGACCTTCACCATCTTTTTCCAGAAGTCCCATGGCAATCCATCCTCCCCTAGTGATGTACCAGGCTTAGTTGCTACAATGACACTCTGGATCTCCTCTCCTTGCACTGGTAAGATCAAATTGCCTAATCCAGCTACTTACAGCAGCCCCCACTCCTTTAGAGTATCTGCAATCACCGCCTCATCTGCACTCCCTTCTCCCTCACTTTACAAACCCTGCCATCTCTCCTTCAAAACTCCTAGAATTTGTTATGTGTCATACACCATATCCCCATTGGCATCCAGGACCCAATCCCACCTATGTCACACTCTCTGAGCACTGAGGAGTCTTGATAAGTACCTAGTAGGCCACTCCCCCTCCTCAAGCCCCTGCCACCATAGTCTAGCAGCCATACCTCACATATGAGTCTCCTCCTCTTCTCGCAACATCTGTTGTAGTTCTACTATCTCCAATTTCGCCCTCTCTATCCTCCAGTCCTCCACTCCATCATAAGTGAGCAGGTCCACCCAATCCAATTGCAGTCTCCTCAGCCTATTGGAAGCACACCTTGTGTGCTCCCTCCTCTGCCTCCCAGCCTCCCTACTGGCTCCTCTCCAATAGACCCTCATAGTCTCTTTCAATTGTTTCCAATGGACATCCACAAACAAACCCTCATGCCTCCATACAACAATCTTTGTCTGAATGTCCTCCACCCACAAGTCTCACAACCCCTTCTCAGCCAGCAGGGAGGAGTTAAGGTGCCAATGTCTAGGTCCATCTCCACTCCCCCCAAACTGCCCCTACCCCAACAGTCTCCAGTGATCAGACCATGGGCACCACTCCACCTCTAATGACTTCCAAACATCAGAACCCCAACACTCTGCCATCAGAATCCAGTCAATCCTGGTACCTAAGCCATTCACCCAATGTGTATAGACCCTGGCATTGCCCCACTATGTTCTGCCCATATCCCCCAAGGAGCTCAACCTCTCCACCTCCTCCCATACATCCAGCCCCCCACTCCTCCCCCCTGCACTCCTCCCTCCATCAGTCCTATCTAGATGCTGGTCCCAAACCATATTAAAGTCCCCCCCCAGAACATCAACCCCTTCTTCCAAGAAAATACCCTCCTCTATCAGCTCTGCGATCCATGCAGTTCTCTCACTCCTAACTGCCGGGCAGTAGCAAGAGCCAACTCTTACTGACTCCTACCCCGGCCACTGCCAATCACCCCAGACCAAGCGATCACCCCAGCTCCTAATTCTCTCCAAGTCCCCTCTACCCTTTCTCACCAGAATCACCACTTTTCCAAACCAAGCAGCGGCCC
Source organism: Jimgerdemannia flammicorona (assembly GCA_003990745.1). Lineage (NCBI taxonomy): Eukaryota > Fungi > Mucoromycota > Endogonomycetes > Endogonales > Endogonaceae > Jimgerdemannia > Jimgerdemannia flammicorona. The sequence continues at coordinate 21,620 of RBNI01001005.1, read as the reverse complement.
CACCCCACTCCTTAGTCCACTCCACTCTATCCTCCTTATCCTCATATCTAACATCCTGTAGTAAAAAGAGGTCCACCTCTAATCCCTTGAGCTAAGTAAAAATGTTCTTATGCTATCCAGATCCCCGCAACTCATTTACATTTAAAGAGAAAATGTTAGTTATACTGTTCATAGGGAATAATGTTAAATAAAGATCCTATCCTCTACAAGTCCACATTCCGCTCCTCCTGCACCAAGTCCAATTCATGTTCAGCAGCTCATTCCCTTTCTCCAGATTTCTGTACCTCCAACCCTTCCAGAAGTTCTACCATAGCCCCATCTTCTCTCTCCTCAAAGTCCTCCCTATACTCTAGACAGGCCTCCCTCCAGAGCTGCAAACCATGATACTCAGTCCAACAGTAGGCTGCCTGCTCACCTGCAACTACTGCCAGCTCCGCCTTCCTCACCCCATCGATCTCATACCCCTCCTCCTCTAGGAAGATCACAAGAATCTCCCCCCTCAGCGTCTCCACCACACCCTTGCCATGCAGAATCCATTCCCAATGCTCCTCCAGCATCGTCTGCAGGTCCACCTCTCCCAATGTATCCACTGCAAGGTTATCTATCATCTTGCTCATCTACAGCAAGTTCCCCACCTCCTTCTCTTCTGGGGTCACCAGCCATCCTGCATCCAACATCGTGGTGTCCACACCTATACTGGCGGCCTCATCCCACTCCTCCTCAGAGATATCCACCAGCTCATCCTTGCCAGCCACCACCACCTGGCCCCCTTTCTCCACATCTGGGACCCCAAAGTGCACCCGCTGGGCCCCCTTCATCACCACATCCTCCATTGTCCTTCTCTTCACTGCTGGGCCCCTCCTGATGAGAGGAGGGGGAGTGGCATCCAATTCCTGTTCCCAGACCTCAAAAGTGCCGTTGGTATAGGGGTCCTTGCCCAGCATCTTCCCAGCCTCTTCCTTGCCTGCCTCAGCCTCCCCTCCTCTATTACCAGCCCAGACACTGGCATTGATGCCTCCAGACACCTCAGCTCCAACTGCCTTCTTCTTTGCCTCTGCTATTATACTCGCCAGAAGCTCCCTCTACCTCCTACATCCCTGTGCCCACTCCCACTACCTCTTGTCCATGCAGATATGCTTCCCCTCTACAACCTCCAGATGTGTTGACTCCTCGAAGAGCTTCCAGGCCTTCGCCCTCTATTCCACTATACCACCCAACTCCTCCAGTGCCTCCAACAAGTCCTCCTCCTCCTCTTCACTTCCCTTCACTCTCGATACTCTATAGATGACAGCACCCCACATCAACACTGAAGGCCAGTCCCTCTCCTTTCCCATGACCTCCCTCCCTGCCAGCCTAATCCTGACATCCACATTACTGGTCCTGATTGCCATCCCCTCCCACACCCTGAACCCAATATCCACAACATCGCCATACTCAGCCATTACCTCCTCAACCCTCCTCCTGGTCTCAACCTTCGTCACCATAGATATCTCTTTGACTAGCAGCTGTACCACCCTGGGGTCCCACCTAAGATACCTCACCATAGGGACCACCACTTCACCAACCACTACTCCAGTCTTCATTGCCTCATCCAGTGGGCCCATCTCCTCAAAGCCCACCTCCACCCCCTTCAGTCCCTTCAGGAACTTCACTGAGGCTGCCCCAGCCACCTGCTGTGAGATAAGCCCCAGAACCATCCTCGCCATCACCACTAAGCCCCAGAAGCACAAGGTAACCGCAAACTCTGAAATCGACTTCTTGAGTAATGGTGCCACCACCAGCTCCATCACACCATCGGCCAGGTCTCTTCCAAATTGGTAGCCCCAGCCCCACTCCGCCATCAGCTGTCACATCTCTTTTTTTTTCCTGATTCACCATTACACCACCATCAGCAGTCCCGCCACTACCCCCAGCAGTCCCTCTACTTCCCCCACCTCCCACCAGTGAAGGCCCTGCTCCCCCAGCATCCTCAGCCTTCTGCTTCTCCTTCCCTCCTGCCAGATCTCTGTGGGCTCCCATCAGCCAGCCCCCAGTCCTCAGCACATCTGCAAAGCTCCTCCCCTGCTGCCCTTCAGCCCCCCCATGGGTACTGCCTCTACTACCCAAGCTGCTCAGTCTACTCAAGCCACCAAAAGACCCCATCCCCAGCCCATGCCCCCTCCCAACATACTGCCAGTCGAAAGCCCCAGGTCCACCTGACCTAGTATGTATGTCGGCTTGCTTGCTGCTTGACATCTTCTTAGTATCTTTCTCCAATAAATGACTTGAAAGTATGTTGCGAAAGTGTGTATAACATAAATTGTAGTAGAGAAAGATGACTGAACTCCTTGCACTACACCCAGCAAGTCAGGATAAAGAAGGTCTTATAGAAGTCTTCTTTACTCTTCTCAACAAGAGTTTTGTCAGCTCCACAAACCCAAGTGACCTAGGACAACCAGCAGCAGTCTTTCTAACCTTAGTTCCTCACAAAGCCCAAGTCTCTGTAGCCAAGTAGCTCAACTCTACTGACTTTCACCATACCAGGACCAGAACCACATTATACTACCGATTCCAGAACAGTAAGGCCCGCCATATTCTTAAAGAAGAAGCAAGAGAAACCCTTCATCAACTACCTGATCCCAAACCTAAAGCAGGCCCTGCTACAGCCCTACCTGAATCTGAAACTAATACCGAACCAGAACTTGACTTTGATTTAAGTCTATCTGAAATCAGATATACAACTGATTCTGTCTACTTTGATGTTGAGTAAACTCAATTACATGGAGACCAAACTGAAGAGAAGGAGGAGTATCTCAGTGAATTTGATCTTGGATATACTACTGAAGGAAATGCATCTCCATCAGGACAGAACACATCTATACAGTAACAGACAGCTATCTATCAAGCCCTTACTCCAGACCCACAACTATTACTCCAGCAACTTACACAGACCCAAAGAACCCCATCACACTCTGCACCAGTACCTCAAGTAGTACCAGTAACACCACTACCAGCAGTCCAACTGCCTCCAGTAAATAACATGGCAAACCAATAGATTCTAGACCTCACAGCTCAGGTAGCCATAATGGTAGCAACCATTACTGCCTTAGCCGAACAGACCTGACCTACAAAAAATCTGAGTCTACCTACCTTCAATGGTACTGCACAAGAAGTTCAAAGCTTCATTAGTATAGTTGACACCAACTTTGAAGCCAATCAATGGACCAATGAGCAAGTCATTGACTATGTTCTGACAAACAATCAAGACTAACTCTTTGCTACCACTATAGCCTATGTCCGCTGAGTTGTTACATTCTTCCAAGGACCTGCCAAAGAATGGTGGCAAACCCTTTCTGAAAAACCCCTCACATGGGACACCTGACCTATAGTAGTTGCTCAAAATGCAGCAAACAATGCCCCAGGATATAGAGCCCATCCTGCAGCCCCTAGACTTAAATAACTCATGATTGCTCAATATTGCAGCGAAACTATAATTGCTGAATCCTGAGTAAAACTCCACAACCTCAAATTTGATGTACATGGTAAGGAGGAATTCGAAACCTTCTGTATAAAACTTAAGTCACTCCTGAACACTGTTGGCCTAGGATATATTACTAATGATAAAGCATGAAATGGTATAAGAGCAGATTATTTATTCGATGCCCTGCCTGAATGGTTTACTAGAAAAATCCAAGAACAAGGACACCCAATTGGTTGTGACCACCAACAATAGTGCCTGGCAAGAATCAAGACTATGGTCAAGTGGATCCTAACAGCTGGACCCATTCTGCCCTAAAAACAATTCAACAATAAGGAAAATACTTGGACCAAGAAAGAAGAACCCAAGCATGAAGCATCCCGAGCTCCCTCAACATCTACTTTGTGGATACCCAGAAATCATGATCCCACCCAGCCAAGTACCTTCAAGAAACTCACTGAAGGCGAAAGGAATGAACTTAGAAGAAGTGGAGCATGCTTCTATTGCCGAAAGACAGGACACATAGCCAGTGTCTACTATAACCAAAAACCCTGAACAGCAATACGAGCAACTGTTACCACTCTGCACCACCTCAACAATCTGACCACCAGAACACTAGACTTTATCAAGTTAAGACAAACTGCTAAGGTCCCAACCAAAGGAAGTCAAAAAGCAGCTGGATATGACCTGTATGCAGCCAAAGAAGCTACAGTCTCCAACTGAGAAGTCAAACAAGTCTACACAGGAATCAGCATCCAAATCCCTGAAGGACATGTTGGAAGAATATGCTATCGCAGCAGCCTAGCATTGAAAGGACTCTCAGTAGAAGGAGGAGTCATTGACAAAGATTATACAGGCAAAATTATTGTCCTCATCCGAAACTACAGTTGGACACCCTTCAAGATCCCTATAGGCTTCTGCATTACCCAGATCCTATTTGAAAAAATTGAGTCAAACCTGATAGTCAAGGAAGTCTCTGAACTACTGCCCACCATCTGAGGATCCAAAGGATTTAGTTTATTAAACAAGGCCCCAGCCCAATCTATTGTGAACAAAGAAGAACAATTCTATAAGAAAATCGAAGATGGATATGTACCAAGTGGCCAATACCCTCATGGCATTGGAATGTACTCTTCCTGAATGATTGATGATTGCTTCTCTTGTGTCAACAAACTGGCTCAAAGAAGAACCAACAGAAGGAAAGCTCCTATAACCGAAATCACCACCATTGGATCAGACAAACTGCTTACACTTAAAGCTTTTATCAATCGAGTACCTGTCAAGATCATGATAGACAGTGGTGCCTCAGGCAACTTCATCAATAAAGAAATAGCCAACAGACTCAAGGTCTTCACCTCTCCAGTACAACAAACTCAAGCAGTTGCCATAGCTGATAGAACCTCACATGTCATTAGTAAGAAAGTCCGCAATCTACCCTTCTGAATTGGTAACTATCAAGTACATGTTATTCTTCAGATTGTACCACTTCCCAACAATGAGATCATTCTTGGAACCCCATAGTTGAAACAAGAGAACCTCATGATCGATTGGGTAAACTATTCTCTAACCATCAAGAAAGGATGCCACAACTTCAAACTGCAAGATGAAAAGGACCCACTCAACTCTAGTAACCCTGGACCAAAGATCACCCACATCAATAAGCTACAACTTAAGAAATTAGTCAAGAAATGCCCTCTCTTCACTATCTCCATGTAAGCACACAACCTCCAAGCCACAGAAATCACACGTCACCCTCTGAACAAGCCACCGAAATCACACGCGATCTCCAAACAAATCTGGAAATCACCTGCAAGATCATGAAGCTGAGTCAAACAGAAGTCACAGCACACAAAGCTGAGTCAATATGAAGTTATGGAATACAAGGTTCACACAAACAGAATCTTACTAATCAAGAACAGATGCATATATACTAAGCACTGAGATACGTCAAAGCAGAACCAAAACAAATAACAACCACAACTTCCAAACACACAAACATGACCACTGAGATCTACAACCACATCCGCGCTGACATTTGGAATACCATTATCAACCGAGCCACACCCCCTCTGCCCCTTATGAATATCTATAGCCGAGCACCCCTCTACTTCGTGGAAGCCCAATGGAATGCCCTGAATATGCTTAATGAGGCCCACCAGATCAGACAAATCTCAAGCTACTACCAGATCAGCCGCCTCCTGGAAGATATGGTCAAACACCACCATAATACAGACATTATCCAGATGTCTCAACACCAGAAACTCATTGCCTGCAAACACCAAGAACTCTTTTACGAGTACAGCACCTTTATTCTCCACCTCTGAGTTACCACCAGCAAAATGGTTGCTACCCTATCCTATGGCCAAATCGACAATATGATATAAGAACTCAACCATAAGTATCTCGAATATGTTCAGACTACCGACAGAACCTTTCCACACCCCGACGACCACATCCTGCAAATGCCTCAAGTTGGATACATCATGAAGGATGTCTACGATATAATCAACTTCGATGAAGATGAAGCAGAAGACAATGATCCTTCTGACGCCAACATGACCTCAAGCCAAGGATCTCTACCAACTCTGATCACACTGCCAACCTTGCCAATGAACTTACAACAGTTCATAACTGCCTATGAGACTTATTGGGACAATGATCACTGGCACAAGTACCAACCTACATTCACCCCTGATTACTTCAACTATAATGAAGAAACCAAAGAATACAATCTATACCTTCAGACAACTCTTGAAGTTGAACCAACTACTCCACCACCTGAGTACGAGCAACATGAACCATAGCTGCCAGCTTACTACAACCCCATGACTCATAGTGCTGTAACCTATAGAAGGTACGCAGACAGTGAATCTGATGAAAGTGAAAATGATGTACCACTTCTTCGCCCACCAACACCTTATCCAGTATATGAGACAGACAATGCTATCCTGTGGGATAGAGATGAAGTTCCAATATATTACTACCTCAGTGAACAAGGAGAAGTAATCCGCAAACCACTTTTCCTAGACGACTACTTCATCAGAGATGAAGCAATTAATGGTGATATTATTGAAGACTATCCAAATAGTGTCTAAAAAACCATAAATAGGTTAGCAGTCATAGTATAGTTAGATTAGCCTTGTACGACGTGACTGTGAACTGACTCAGCAGTCAGATGATCTCTTGATATATCAGATCACTCTTGTACTACATGACTGCATTCTGACTCAGCAAAGCACTTAGTGCTACATCTATATCTAGCATAGTCCAGATAGCCCCTCACTAGTATAAATACCCCCTCCCCCAGACCTCAGAATCTCAGACCTGAACAATCTGAACACAACTCCTGAGCACTTCCCCACAATACCCCCCTTCACACAACTACTTCTAGTATAGCAATATTATAAATAGCGAATAAACCTATTTGATAACCCACAAACTACTCTTAAGTAAATTCACCACCCATTAGGTCCTACTCCTAACTCCATCATGAAATTTCCTAATTGGGTATTGTCTGCAGCGATACACCAATTAAACTAAGCTGGTCTTAGTTCCTTGAACTTCCTGAAATATGGAAAATTCTGAACCTCCAGAACTAGTCCAAAAAAGGACTTTGGTTGAGACATCAACCCGATCTTGAAATCAATAAGCATAGAGGACATACTCCATACAAAATTGATCTTGACCATAAGAAAACAGTCTTCCAGAATACCCAGAACTTCCAGAAAACCCTTTCAGAACTACGTAACGGTTACCCTAAAAAGTAACCCTCTAACAACTTGGTAGCAGTGGTTTACAATCCAATTCTGCTTCAAGACGCTTTCTCACCCTGCTACAAACCCTTCTGTGAATTTCTACAAGTTGGTATAAAGCCCAACCTCTGAACTAGAATTTATTCTAAACTATCTGACAATCTGGAGAGAATTGAACCTGATGTACAAGGACAATTTGACCTCCACACCTGCAACAAGTGGGACAAACTTCATTCAAAGAAAGAAGTACTCCGATTAAACCAGCAAATTGGTGAAACCCTATTTACTGAACTCCTTGCCCTACACCCAGCAAGTCAAGATGAAGAAGGTCTTATAAAAGCTTTCTTTACTCTTCTCAACAAGAGTTTTGTCAGCTCCACAAATCCGAGTGACCTAGGACAACCAGCAGCAGTCTTTTTAGCCTTAGTTCCTCATGAAGCCCAAGCCTCTGTAGCCAAGTGGCTCAACTCTACTGACTTTCATTGTACTAGGACTAAGACCGCATTATACTACTAATTCCAGAACAGTAAGGCCCGCCATATTCTTAAGGAAGAAGCAAGAGAAACCCTTCATCAACTACCTGATCCTGAACCTGAAGCAGGCCCTGCTACAACTCTATCTGAATCTGAAACCAATACCGAACCAGAACTTGACTTTGAATTAAGTCTATCTAAAATCAGATATATAACTGATTCTGTCTACTTTGACACTGAGCAAACCCAAGTACATGGGGATCAAACTGAAGAAGAGGAGGAGTATCTCAGTGAATTCGATCCCAGATATACTGCCAAAGGAGACAAACCTCCATCAGGACAGAACACACCTACACAGTAACAGATAGCTATCTACCAAGCCCTTACTCCAGACCCACAACTATTACTCCAGCAACTTACACAGACCCAAAGAACACCATCACACTCTGCACCAGTACCTCAAGTAGTACCAGTAACACTACTACTAGCAGTCCAACTACCTCCAGTAAACAATATGGCAAACCAACAGATTCTAGACCTCATAGCTCAGATAGCCATAATGGCAGCAACCATTACTGCCTTAGCCAAACAGACCCAATCTACAAAAAATCTGAGTCTACCTATCTTTAATGGTACTGTACAGAAAGTCCAAAGCTTCATTAGTGTAGTTGACACCAACTTCGAAGTCAATCAATAGACCAATGAATGAGTTGCTGACCGCGTTCTGACAAATAATCAAGACCACACTCTGGAACAACTCTTTGCTACCACTACAGCCTATGTCTGCCAAGTTGTTACATTCTTCCAAGGACCTGCTGAAGAATGGTGGTGAACCCTTTCTAAAAAACCCCTCATATGAGACACCTGACCTGCAGTAGTTACTCAGAATGCAGCAAATAATGCCCTAGGATATGGAGCCCATCCTGCAGCCCCTGGACTTAAACAACTCATGATTGCTCAATATCGCAGTAAAACTATGATCGCTGAATCCCGAGTAAAACTCCACAACCTCAAATTTGATGTACATGGCAAGGAGGAATTCGAAACCTTCTGTACGAAACTCAAGTCACTCCTGAACACTGTTGGCCTAGGATATATTGCCAATGACGAAGCACGAAATGGTACAAGAGCAGATCGTTTATTCAATGCCCTGCCTGAATGACTTACTAGAAAAATCCGAGAACAAGGATGCCCAGTTAGATGTGACCACCAACAATGGTGCCTGGCAAGAATCAAGACCATGGTCAAGCGAATTTTAACAGCTGGACCAATTTTGCCCCAAAGACAATTTAACAATAAGGAAAAGACTTGGACCAAGAAAGAAGAACCCAAGCATGAAGCATCCTGAGCTCCCTCAACATCCACTTCATGGACACCCAGAAATCATGAACTCACTCAGCCGAGTACCTTTAAGAAACTCACTGAGGGTGAAAGGAATGAACTTAGAAGAAGCAGAGCATGCTTCTATTGCTGAAAGACAGGATACATGACCAGTGCCTGCCCTAACCGAAAACCCCGAACAGCAATACAAGCAACTGTTACCACTCTGCACCACCTCAACAACCTGACCACCAGAACCCTAGACTTTATCAAGTTAAGACAAACTGCCAAAGCCCTAACCAAAGGAAGTCAAAAAGCAGCTGGATATGACCTGTATGCAGCTAAAAAAGCTACAGTCTCTAACCGAGAAGTCAAGCAAGTCTATACAAGAATCAGTATCCAAATTCCTAAAGGACATGTTAGAAGAATATGCTGTCATAGCAGCCTAGTATTAAAAGGACTCTCAGTAGAAGGAGGAGTCATTGATGAGGATTATACAGGCAAAATTATTGTCCTCATCCGAAACCACAGTTGGACACCCTTCAAGATCCCTATAGGCTTCTGTATTGCCCAGATCCTATTTGAAAAAATCGAGTCAACCCTGACAGTCAAGGAAGTCCCTGAACTACTGCCCACTATCCGAGAATCCAAAGGATTCAGCTCATCAAATAAGGCCCCAGTCCAACCTACCATGAACAAGAAAGAACAATTCTATAAGAAAATTGAAGATGGATATATACTAAGTAGCTGATGCCCCCATGGTATCAGAATGTACTCTTCCCGAATGATTGATGATTGCTTCTCTTGTGTCAATGAACTGGCTCAAAGAAGAACCAATAGAAGGAAAGCTCCTACAACCGAAATCACCACCATTGGGTCAGACAAACTGCTTACACTTAAAGCTTTTGTCAATCGAGCACCTGTCAAGATCATAATAGACAGTGGTGTCTCAGACAACTTTATCAATAAAGAAACAGCCAACAGACTCAAGGTCTTCACCTCTCCAGTACAACAAACTCAAGCAGTTGCCACAGCTGATGGAACCTCACATGTCATTAGCAAGGAAGTCTGCAATCTACCCTTCCGAATCAGTGACTATCGAGTACATGTTACTCTCCAAATTGTACCACTCCCTGATAATAAAATCATCCTTGGAACTCTATGGTTAAAACAAGAGAACCCCATGATCGATTGGGTAAACCATTCTCTGACCATCAAGAAAGGATGCTACAACTTCAAACTATAAGGTGAAAAGAACACACTCAACTCTAGTGACCCTGGACCAAAGATCACCCACATCAACAAGCTACAACTCAAGAAATTAGCCAAGAAATGCCCTCTCTTTGCTATCTCCATCTGTCCATCCAAGGGAGAACCTGAGAACTCTGAAGAAGACTTTTCCAAAATTGACAGCCATGTCAGACCACTACTCTAGAAATTCCGAGACATATTTCCGAAGAAGCTTCCAAAAGGCCTACCTCTCAAACGAGCAGTAGACCATGCCATCAAGACCATTCCAGATGCCAAGCCAGCCTTCAAGTCAATCTACCACATGTCTCCAAGAGAAATCGATGCACTCAAGAAAGAAATTGACAAACTCCTGAAACAAGGATTCATCAGACCCAGTGTATCACCTTATGGTGCACCAGTCCTCTTTGTTGTCAAGAAAGGAGGAGATCTGAGAATGTGCATTAATTATTGCGACCTTAACGAACAGACCATCAAGAACTATTGCCCACTACTCAGAATTGATGAAATATTCAATAGGCTTACCAACCCACAATTCATGAGCTCTTTTGACCTGCGAAATAGTTACTGGCAAATTGCCATGAAAGAAGAAGACATCTACAAGACAGCCTTCTGAACCCGCTATATACATTTCGAATTTCTGGTTATGCCCTTTGGCTTAACTAATGTACCTACAACCTTCCAGACACTGATGAATACCATTCTGTACCCATACTTGGACAAATTCATTGTTGTCTATATTGATGACATCCTAGTCTTCAGCAAAACCCTGGAGGAACATCTCGAACACCTTGAACTAGTACTACTGAAACTCCAAGAAAACAGACTCTTCGCAAAACTCAGCAAGTGTGAATTTCTTCTAAAAGAAATTCAATTCCTTGGACACATTGTCACACCAAATGGAATCAAAGTGGACCCCAGCAAAATCTCCACAATCAAGGATTGGCCCAGACCTAAGAAGCTGAAAGACCTCCAGTCATTCCTGGGATTGGCAAACTATTATAGGCAATTCGTTGCCAACTTTGCCAAAATTACCACTGCCCTTACTCAAATGACCAAGCATAACAAGAAAGGAGAAGAGCCCTGGACCATGAAACAAGAGAAAGATTTCAACAATCTTGCAAATTGGGGACCTGAACAAGATACAGCCTTTCAAGAATTGAAAGATGCCTTAATAACCACTCCAGTACTTCAAGCGGCAAATCCTGCCCTACCATATGAAGTTACTACTGATGCCTCTGACCTAGCTCTTGGAGCAGTACTCATGCAAGAAGGACACCCTGTAGCCTATCACTCCCACAAGTTCAACGATGCTGAAATCAACTATGCAACTCACGAGAAGAAAATATTAGCCATCATAGACACTCTGATCAAATGGCGACCATACCTAGAAGGAGCACACTTCACTGTATTGACTGACCACAAGTCATTAGTCAATATCAAGACCCAGGCTACCCTTTCTTGAAAGCAAGCCAGATGGATGAAAGTCCTCACCAACTTTGACTATGAAATCCAGTACCGCTCTGATAAGGAAAACATTGTTGCCAATGCAATCTCCAGACCACCTATTGAAGAAGTTATCCAAACTCTCACCCAGGTTACAAACTCTATCATGGAACAAATCATCATAGCCTGTGCTGATGATAAGGAAGCTCAAGCACTCCAAGAAATCCTGAACAGTGATGATGCTGACAAGTATACCCGGTACAATCAATACCAACTCAAGGACAATACTATCTACTACAAGAACAGATTATATATTCCAAACAACCGAGACCTCCGAAGGACTATCCTATTCGAATGTCATGATGCCCCTACAGCTGGACACTTAGGATTTGATAAATGCTATAAAGTTATCTCCTGAAACTTCTATTGGCCCCACATGGCAGATCAGCTCAAAACCTACATTACTTCCTGTGATGCCTGCTAACGGAACAAGTCCTCAACACTAGCAAAACCTGGTCTACTCCACCCTATCCCAGTACCATCCGCTAATTGGGAACAAGTCTCTATGGACTTCATTGTACAACTACCCTGAACTAAGAATGGAAAAGATGTAATTGTTGTCTTTGTAGACTATCTGAGAAAACAAGCTCACTTTGTGCCAACCACTACCACTGCAACAGCACCAGACATAGCTACACTCTTGTTTGACAATATCTTCTGCTATCATGGTCTTTCTAAGATCATTGTTAGTGACCAAGATCTGAAATTCACCAGCCATTTTTGGAAAGCCCTCCATACACACCTTGGAACAAAACTTGCACTATCCACAGCCTTTCACCCTGAAACTGATGGCCAAACTAAAAGAATGAATCGAACTCTGGAACAAATGCTAAGAAACTATGTTTTCTACAGACAAGATGATTGGCATAAATACCTCACTGCAGTCAAGTTTGCCTATAACAATAGCAAGCAAGTCTCTCTTAGAATGACCCCATTCTTCACCAATACTGGACAAAACCCAAACACTTCTCTGATGCTCATCCGAACCACTGAAGAACCCTCTACAGTCGAAGCCATTGAAGAATTCTTACTCTGAATGCATAATCTAAGCCAGATCACAATTGAGAATTTATCGCAAGCTCAAGAACAACAGTCACAGTATGTTAACCAACATTACCAAGAAGAAACCTTCAATATTGGAGAAAAAGTTCTACTAGACATCTGAGGATACTGAGTTGACAACCTTAAGCACAGACCATCTACAAAGCTGAATAGCAAGTTCATTAGACCATTTGAAGTCATTTCACAAGTCTCTCCGACCTCCTACAAATTGGCGCTACCGGACACCATTAAGATTCACCCAGTCTTCAATGTCCAATGTCTCAAGCGATATTCTTGAACCGTACTACAAAACCACCTGCACCTGTCATTATTAATGACCAGGAAGAATACGAAGTTGAACAAATCCTCAACAGATGTGGCCACAAGAACCACCCTGAGTATCTCATTAAATGGAAAGGTTATCCAATCTATGATGCAACATGGGAACCCAAGACCAATCTCCAGAATGCTACCAATTTAGTTCAGGAATACAATTCCTTGAACAACTGAACACTGAATACTCCTGCACCTACATATCAGTACATAACATATTATACCCTCCTGAACATTATAATTATCATGAACCTAATCAAGAACTCAGCAGGAATAAAAGAATACCAATTCTCTGGAAAAATAGCAAAACTGAAAGCCAGCCTATTCTCCCTGTACTACTGGTGGGAAATGAGGTGTAGATATTTAAGAAGATTCCTTAGAGGAAATTCTCCAGCAGTGAATGACGTCAGAATTATCTCCGGCACATAGCATTGAACACATGACCCTTTAACATGTGAATCCAATGCATTAGGCAACTGTACTATGAGCATATTACTTTCTGGAAAAAATTGACTTTACTGGACTTTTGATCTCCCAAATAGTGTAACAACACTAGAATAAAATTAGAAGGCCCCGATGAGGACATCGAAAACTAAGAAGGGGAGAGTTGTAAGCGCACAACCTCCAAGCCACAGAAATCACACGTCACTCTCTGAACAAGCCACCAAAATCACATATAATCTCCGAACAAATCTGGAAATTACCTGTAAGATCACGAAGCTGAGTCAAACAGAAGTCACAGCATACAAAGCTGAGTCAATACGAAGTCACGGAACACAAGGTTCACACAAACGGAATCTTACCAATTAAGAACAGATGCATATATACTGAGCACCGAAACACGTCAAAGCAGAACCAAAACAAATAACAACCACAACTTCCAAACACACAAACATGACCACCGAGATCTACAACCACATCTGCGCTGACATTTGGAATGCCATTGTCAACCAAGCCACACCCCCTCTGCCCCTTATGAATATCTATAGCCGAGCACCCCTCTACTTCGTAGAAGCCTGATGGAATGCTCTGAATATGCTTAATGAGGCTCACCGGATTGGACAAATCTCAAGCTACTACCAGATCGGCTGCCTCCTGGAAGATATGGTTGAACACCACCATGATATAGATATTACCCAGATGTCTCAACACTAGAAACTCATTGCCCGCAAACACCGAGAACTCTTTTACGAGTATAGCACCTTTATTCCCCGCCTCCAAGTTACCACCAGTGAAATGGTTGCTACCCTGTCCTATGGCCAAATCAATGACATGATACAAGAACTTAACCACAAGTATCTCGAATATATTCAGACTACTGACAGAATCTTCCCGCACTCCGATGACCACATCCTGCAAATGTCCCAAGTTGGATATACTATGAAGGATATCTATAATATAATTAACTTCGACGAAGATGAAGCAGAAGACAATGATCCTTCCAATACCAACATGACCTCAAGCCAAGGATCTCTACCAACTCTGATCACACCGCTAACCTTGCTGATGAACTTACAACAGTTCATAACTGTCTATGAGACTTATTGGGACAATGATTACTGGCACGAGTACCAATCTGCATTCACTCCCGATTACTTTAACTATAACGAAGAAACCAGAGAATACAATCTGTACCATCAGACAACCCTCGAAGTCAAACCAACTACTCCACCACCTGAGTATGAGCAACATGAACCACAGCTGCCAGCTTACTACAACCCTGCGACTCATAGTGCCATAATCTATAAAAGATACGTAGACAGTAAATCCGATAAAAGTGAAAACAATGTATCACTTCTTCACCCACCAATACCTTATCCAGCATATGAGACAGACGATACTATCCTGTGGGATGGAGATGAAGTTCCAATATATTACTATCTCAGTGAACAAGGAGAAGTAATCCGCAAACCACTTTTCCTAGATGACTACTTCATCAGAGATGAAGCAATTAATAGTGATGTTATTGAAGACTATCCAGATAGTGCCTAAAAAACCATAAATAGGTTAGCAGTCATAGTATAGTTAGATTAGCCTTGTACGACATAACTGTGAACTAACTCAGCAGTCAGATGATCTCTTGACATGTCAGATCACCCTTGTACTATGTGACTGCATTCCAACTCAGCAAAGCACTTAGTGCTACATCCATATCTAGCATAGTCCAGATAGCCCCTTACTAGTATAAATACCCCCTCCCCCAGACCTCAGAATCTCAGACCTGAACAATCCGAACACAACTCCTGAGTACTTCCCCATAATACCCCTTCACATAACTACTCTTAGTATAGCAATATCATGAATAGTGAATAAACCTATTTGATAACCCACAAATCACTCTTAAGTAAATTCGCCCCCCATTAGATCCTACTCCTAACCCCATCACGAAATTTCCTAATTAGGTATTGTCTGCAGTGATACACCAATTAAACTAAGCTGGTCTTAGTTCCTTGAACTTCCTGAAATATGGAAAATCCCAAACCTCCAGAACTAGTCCAAAAAAGGACTTTGGTTGAGACATCAACCCGATCTTAAAATCAATAAGCATAGAGGATGTACTCTATATGAAATTGATCTTGACCGTAAGAAAACAGTCTTCCAGAATACCCAGAACTTCCAGAAAACCCTTCCAGAACTACGTAATGGTTACCCTAAAAAGTAACCCTCTTACACTCCATCTGCCCATCCAAAGGAGAACCCAAAAACTCTAAAGAAGACTTTTTCAAAGTTGACAGCCATGTCAGACCACTACTCCAGAAATTCTGAGATATATTTCCAAAGAAGCTTCTGAAAGGCCTGCCTCCTAAATGAGTAGTAGACCATGCCATCAAGACTATTCCAGATGCCAAACCAGCCTTCAAGTCAATCTACCACATATCTCCAAGAGAAATTGATGTACTCAAGAAAGAAATTGATGAACTCCTAGAATAAGGATTCATCAGACCTAGTGTATCACCCTATGGTGCACCAGTCCTCTTTATTGTAAAGAAAGGAAGAGACCTGCGAATGTGCATTGATTACTGTGACATCAACAAACAGACCATCAAGAACTGTTGCCTACAACGAAATATTCAATAGACTTATTAACCCATAATTCATGAGCTCTTTTGACCTACAAAATGGTTACTGGCAAATTGCCATGAAAGAAAAAGACATCTATAAGACAGCCTTCTGAACTCACTATGGATATTTTGAATTTCTGGTTATGCCCTTTGGCTTAACTAATACTCCTGCAACCTTCCAGATACTAATGAACACCATCCTGCACCCATACCTGGACAAATTCATTGTTGTCTATATTGACGACATCCTAGTCTTCAGCAAAACCCTGGAGGAATATCTCGAATACCTTGAGCTAATATTACTGAAACTCCAAGAAAACTGGCTCTTTGCAAAACTCAGCAAGTGTGAATTCCTCCTGAAAGAAATCCAATTCCTTGGACACATTGTCACTCCAAATAGAATCAAAGTGGACCCCAGCAAAATCTCCACAATCAAGGATTGGTCCAGACCCAAGAAGCTGAAAGATCTCTAGTCATTCCTGGGATTAGCAAACTATTACAGACAATTTGTTTCCAACTTCACCAAAATCACCACTGCCTTTACCCAAATGACCAAGCACAGCAAGAAATAAGAACAACTCTGGACTATGAAATAAGAGAAAGACTTCAACAATCTTGCAAATTGGGGACCTGAACAAGATACAGCCTTTCAGGCATTGAAAGATGCCTTGATAACCACTCCAGTACTTCAGGCAGCAAATCCTGCTCTACTATATGAAGTTACTACTGATATCTCTGATCTAGCCCTTGGAGCAGTACTCATGCAAGAAGGACACCTTGTGGCCTATCACTCCTGCAAGTTCAATGATGCCAAAATCAACTATGCAACTCACAAGAAGGAAATGTTAGCCATCGTAGACACTCTGATCAAATGATGACCATATCTAAAAGGAGCACACTTCACCATATTGACTGACCACAAGTCATTAGTCAACATCAAGACCCAGGCTACCCTTTCTTGAAAGCAAGCCAGATGGATGAAAGTCCTTACCAACTTTGACTATGAAATCCAGTACCACTCTGGCAAGGAAAACATTGTTACTGATGCAATCTCCAGACCACCCATTGAAGAAGTTATCCAAACTCTCACCCTGGTTACAAACTCTATCATGGAACAAATTATCACAGCATGTGCTGACAATAAGGAAGCTCAAGCACTCTGAGAAATCCTGAACAGTGATGATGCTGACAAGCATACCTGGTATAATCAATATCAACTCAAGGACAATACTATCTACTACAAGGATAGATTGTATATTCTAAACAACCGAGACCTCCAAAGGACTATCCTATTCGAATGTTATGATGCCCCTATAGCTGGACACTTAGGATTTGATAAATGCTATGAAGTTATCTCTCGAAACTTCTATTGGCCCCATATAGCAGATCAGCTAAAGACCTACATCACTTCCTGTGATACCTGCCAATGCAATAAGTCCTCAATACTAGCAAAATCTGGTCTACTCCACCCTATCCCAGTACCATCCACTAATTGGGAACAAATCTCTATGGACTTTATCATACAACTACTCTGAACTAAGAATGAAAAAGATGCAATTGTTGTCTTCGTGAACTATCTCAGCAAACAAGCCCACTTTGTACTAACCACCATCACTGCAATAGCACCAGATATAGCCACACTCTTGTTTGATAATATCTTCCACTATCATGGTCTTCCTAAGATCATTGTTAGTGACCGAGACTCAAAATTCACCAGCTATTTTTGGAAAGCCCTCCATGCATACCTTGGAACGAAACTTGCACTATCTACAGCCTTTCACCCCAAAACTGATGGCCAAACTGAAAGAATGAACTGAACTCTGGAACAAATGCTAAGGAACTATATTTCCTACAGATAAGATGATTGGCATGAACACCTTACTGCAGTTGAGTTTGCATATAACAACAGCAAGCAAGCCTCTCTTAGAATGACTCCATTCTTTGCCAACACTGGACAAAATCCAAACACTCCTCTGACACTCATCTGAACTACTGAAGAACTCTCTATAGTTGAAGCTATTGAAGAATTCTTACTCCGAATGCATAATCTAAGCCAGATCGCAATTGAGAATTTATCACAAGCTCAAGAACAACAGTCACAGTATGTTAACCAACATCACTGAGAAGAAACCTTCGATATTGGAGAAAAAGTTCTATTAGACATCTGAGGATACCAAGTTGACAACCTCAAGTACAGACCATCTATAAAGCTGAACAGTAAGTTCATTGGACCATTTGAAGTCATTTCACAAGTCTCTCCAACCTTCTACAAATTGGCACTACTGGACACTATTAAGATTCACTCAGTCTTCAATGTCCAATGTCTCAAGCGATATAACAACAATGATGATGAACTATTCCCGAACCAAACTACAGAACCACCTGCACCTATCATTATTAATGACCAGGAAGAATACAAAGTTGAACAAATCCTCAACAAATGTGGCCACAAGAACCACCCTGAATATTCATTAAATGGAAAGGTTATCTAATCCATGATACAATATGGGAACCCAAGACCAATCTCCAGAATGCTACTGACTTAGTTCAGGAATACAATTCCTTGAACAACTGAAATCTGAACACTCCTGTATCTATCAGTTCATACTATATATTATATCCTCCTGAATACTATAATTATCATGAACAAAATCAAGAACTCAGCAAGTCAAGAATACCAATCCTCTAGAAAAATAGCAAAACTAAAAGCCAGCCTATTCTCCCCATACCACTGATGAGAAATGAGGCATAGACATTTAAGAAGATTCCTTAGAGGAAATTCTCCAGCAATAAATAATGTCAGAATTACTTCTGGCATATGACATTAAATACATGACCCTTTAACATATGAATCCAATGTATTAGACAACTGTACTACAAGCATACCACTTTCTGAAAAAATGAACTTTATCAGACTTTTGACCTCCCAAATGGTATAACAACACTAGAACAAAATTAGAAGGCCTCGACGAGGATATCGAAAGCTAAGAAAGGAAAAGTTGTAAGTGCACAACCTCTAAGCCACAGAAATCACACATCACCCTCTTAACAAGCCACTGAAATCACATACGAGCTCTGAACAAATCTGAAAATCATCTGTGTGATCATGAAGCTGAGTTAAACAGAAGTCACAGCACATAAAGATGAGTCAACATAAAGTCACAGAACACAGGATTCATACAAATAAAATCTTACCAATCAGAACCAAATGCATATATACTGAGCACTGAGATATATTGAAGCAGAACTAAAACAAATAATAACTACAACTTCCAAACATACAAACATGACCACCGAGATCTACAACTGCATCCGTGCTGACATTTGGAATGCTATTGTCAACCGAGCCACACCCCCTTTACCTCTCATGAATATTTATAGCCTAGCACCCCTCTACTTCGTAGAAGCCTGATGGAATGCCCTGAACATACTTAATGAGGCCCACTGGATTGAACAAATCTCAAGCTACTACCAGATCGACTGCCTCCTGGAAGACATGGTCGAATACCACTAGGATACAGATATTATCCAGATGTCTCAACACCAGAAGCTCATCGTCTACAAATACTGAGAACTCTTCTATGAGTACAGCACCTTTATTCCCTGCCTCCAAGTTACTACTAGCGAAATGGTTGCTACTCTGTCCTATGGCCAAATCGATGACATGATACAAGAACTCAACCACAAGTATCTCAAATATGTCCAGACTACTGACAGAACCTTTCCACACCCTGACAACTATATTCTGCAAATGCCCAAGTTGGATACACTATAAAGGACATCTATGATATAATCTGATTTGATGAAGATGAAGCAGAAGACAACAATCCCTCTGATGCTGACATGATCTCAAGCTAAGGATCTCTACCAACTCTGATCATACTGCCAACCTTGCCAATAAACTTACAGCAGTTCATAACTATATACGAGACTTATTGGGACAATGACCACTGGTATGAATACCAATCTACATTCACTTCCGATTACTTCAACTACAACGAAGAGACCAGAGAACACAACCTGTACCTTCAGACAACTCTTGAGATTGAACCAACAACTCCACTATCTGAGTATGAGCAATATGAACTACAGCTACCAGCTTACTACAACCCCATGACTCATAGTGCTGTAATCTATAAAAGGTACGCAGATAGCAAATCTGATAAAAGTGAAAACAATACACCCCTCCTTCACCCACCAATACCTTATCCAGCATACAAGACAGATGATGCTATCCTATGGGATGGTGACAAAGTCCCAATGTATTACTATCTTAGCAAATAAGGAGAAGTAATCCACGAACCACTCTTCCTAGATGACTACTTCATCAGAGATGATGTCATCGATAGTGATGTCATTGAAGAGTATCCAGATAGCATCTAAACCTATAAATAGCTTAGCAGTTATAGTATAGTTAGATTAGCCTTGTATAACATAACTATGAACTGACTCAGCAGTCAGATGATCTCTTGACATATCAGATCACACTTGTACTATATGACTGTATTCCAACTCAGCAAAGCACTTAATACTATATCCATATTAGCATAGTCCAGATAGCCCCTCACTAGTATAAATACCCCCTCTCCCAGACCTCAGAATCTCAGACTCGAACAATTTGAACACAACTCCTGAGCACTTCTCCACAATATTTCTTCATATAACTACTCTTAATATAGCAATATCATGAATAGCGAATAAACCTATTTAATAACCCACAAACCACTCTTAAGTAAATCTGCTCCTTGTTAGGTCCCACTCCTAACATCATTATGAAATTTCCTAACTGGGTATTGTCTGTAGCAATATACCAATTCAACTAAGCTGGTCTTAGTTTCTTGAATTTCCTAAAATATAGAAAATTCTAAATATCCAGAACTAGTCCAAAAAAGGGCTTTGGTTGAGACATCAACCTGATCTTGAAATCAATAAGCATAGAGGATATACTCTATATGAAATTGATCTTGACTGTAAGAAAACAGTCTTCCAGAATATCCAGAACTTCCAGAAAACCCTTCCAGAACTACATAATAGTTATCTTAAAAAGCAACCCTCTTACACATTTATACTAGAACTATACTTGCTAAGAAGCTCACCAAAGCTCAGAGAGCTCTACCATAGATACTAAGAACCTGCAGATAACCTATACTAGCACTTAATGTCCAAGGTCAGCTAACTCTATATATAGCCCATAATATATTAGATAATACCTTATTGATGATAGTAAAAGAAAGAAAACACTGCACCAAAATAAATATACTTCAGATATAGCTGAAGATACTAGAAACTATAAAAAAGTAGAAAAGACACTGATCTAACACTGATAAAAAGGCAACTCAACACCATTGCCTCCCTTCTACCATACCCTTGCAAGCATAACAAACCAATCTGAGGTAGAGAGGATAATAATAGAGAAAAGGGGACTCAG
>RBNI01001004.1:0-25184 GCA_003990745.1 Jimgerdemannia flammicorona | reverse complement strand
GTCAAGTTACTACTGAACAAGTACAAGGATGTCTTCCCAGACAAACTACCTGGCCTACCACCTTCAAGAGACCATGACCACGAAATCAAGTTGGTACCTGATGCAGCTATACCTAAGAAGAAAATGTACCGCATGTCTCCACTCGAAATTGAAGCAGTCAAGAAGGAACTCAACGAACTCATTGAGCGAGAAGCCATTCAACCAAGCAAGTCACCCTTTGGCTCTCCAGTCCTATTTGTCAAGAAAAAGGATGATACTCTGCAAATGTGCATAGACTACCGAGCACTCAACAAGATCACAGTTAAGAACCACTACCCACTACCGCTCATAGATTAAATCTTTGATGCTCTCAAGAATGCAAAGTACTTCACCAAGATTGATCTTACCTCTGGGTATCACCAAATTCGAATCAAGCCAGAAGACATACCCAAGACTGCCTTCATGACACCCTTTGGACTCTATGAATTCCTAGTCATGGCCTTTGGTCTCACCAATGCACCAGCAACCTTTCAAGACCTCATGCAAACTGTCTTCAAGGATCAGCTGTATATCTTTGTGCTGGTATATATTGATGATATCCTGATCTTCAGTAGCACTGAAGAAGAACACCTCAAGTACATCAAACAAGTCCTCAAGATCCTTCGTGAGAACAAGCTCTATGCAAAGCGAATTTTTCAAGGATCAAGTCGAATACCTTGGACACATTGTATCAGCCAAAGGAATTCAAGTAGACCCAAGGAAAATACAAGTCATTGAACAGTGGCCTGTACCAGCAAACCTCACTGAACTCAGGTCCTTCCTTGGTCTGGCTGGATACTACCATCAATTTGTCAAGAACTTTTCTGGCATTGCAGAATCTTTGACAAACCTCCTGTGAAAGGAACCCAACTCTGACCTTTATGTCCCCTACATCTGGGATGCCTTCTGTCAACAAGCTTTTCAAGAACTCAAGAACCGCCTGACCCATGCACCTGTCCTTAGAAACATGGACCCAAACTTGAAGTTCATGGTCACTACAGATACATCTAATTTTGCCATTGGTGCAGTCATTTCTCAAGATGATGGTCAAGGATACCAACCTATTGCCTTTGAATCAAGAAAATTGTTCCCAGTGGAACAAAAGCTAGCTACTTATGAAAAGGAACTCCTGGCAATCATGCATGCCCTCAAGACCTGGCAATACTATCTAGAAGGAGTTGAGTTTGATGTGATCACTGATCACAGGTCCCTTCAGTACATCAACACTCAACCAACCCTTTCTCACCAACAAGCCAAGTGGAGCCAATTACTTCAGACCTTTACCCCAAACATCATCTACAAGCCCGGCAAAACTCTAGTTGTACCAGATGCACTGTCAAGAAGACCAGACCTTGCTGCAATCTTACAAGTCACTGTGGCACCTGAATTTCTCAACCAGATCAAGAAGGCTTATGAACAAGACTCTCTGGTTCTACAAAGGAATACCAAGGAATTCAAGGAAAAGTACACCATCAAGGACAATCTTGTGTACTATCAAGACAAAGTATATATTCCTGCCAACTCTGAACTACAGTACAAGATCCTTCATGAACATCATGACTCCCACAAGCTGGTCACCTTGGAACAGAGAAGACTATCAAGAATATCCAACGAGACTACTACTGGCCAAACATGCTCAAGGAAATCAAGGAGTATGTTCAAAGCTGCGATCTCTGCCAAAGAAACAAGTCAAGTAATCAAGCACCTGCCAGTCTTCTACAACCCTTGTCAATTCCAACTAAGAAGTTTGAACAAGTCACAATGGACTTCATTGTGCAACTCCCATGAACCAAAACAGGCTATGATGCTATTGTTGTATTTGTGGACTGTCTCACCAAGATTACAATTGCCAAGCCAACCACAACCAATGCCACTGCCCCAGAAATTGCAAGAATCTTCTTCAAGACTGTCTTCCACCATTATGGACTTCCCCAAGTAATTATCAGTGACCGTGACCCCAAGTTCACAAGCCACTTCTGGCAAGCACTCTTCAAGACCCTTGAAATCCAAATTGCTATGTCCACTGCCTTCTATCCTCAAACTGATGGACAGACTGAGCGAATGAACAGAACACTTGAACAAATGCTCAGAAACTATGTGTCTTATGAGCAAGATGATTGGGACCACTATCTGACCTATGCCGAGTTCACCTACAACAATGCCAACCAATCATCAACTGGCCTTTCCCCATTCCAGCTACTTCACGGTCAAAACCCCGAGACTCCTGCAAGTCTAGTCCAATTTCAGCAATCCAGTCACACTCAAGTCCCCACAGCCCAGAACCTTATCGACAAAATGGATTCCCTTCTCAAGATTGCCACTACAAACCTGCAAAAGGTTCAGCAATATCAAGCTAAGTATGCAGACAAGAAGTGGCGAGATGTCATATATAATATTGGTGATATGGTTCTACTCAAAGCCGACAACATCAAGGTTCAATCTCAAGTCAACTGCCAGTCAGCCAAATTCCAGCCTAAGTACCTTGGACCCTTCAAAATCACCGAGCAAGTCTCTACCTGATCTTACTGTCTCAACTTGCCAACAACCATGCATATATACCCTGTATTCCATGTGTCACAACTCAAGGCCTGGAACCAGTCACCCCCATACCCTGGCCAAATTCTGACACCATCAGCACCAGTCATAGTTGAAGACCACATTGAGTATGAAGTCAAGAAAATCTTAGACAAGTGAGTCCGATACCGTCGCACAGAATACCTAGTCAAGTGGATGGGTTACCCTGAATATGATGCCACTTGGGAACCTGCCATCAATCTCAAGAACTCTCAAGACCGCATCCAAGAGTTTGAGCAAAAAGGAACTCATTGACTGCCTGTGAGGTTCTCCTCTTGGATAGTAGACAACCTACTGTGCTGATCAGGCACATTACGCATTGGGGCTCTCTAAAGAATACAGCATCAGAAACAAGAGATACAGGAGAACCCTATAAATCCTGCAACCAACGAGGTTTGAACCAGTTCTCATCCGATCAAGATGATACTTTGGCCCTCGCCTTATACAAGGATGACCAATCCTTGCCAATGAGTCAATATATTTAATTTGAGATTTCTTTTAGTCTTTTTGTTTATTATGTATAACTTTGAGAATTCAACAAGGACGTTGATTCTTAAGGAGGGGGAGATGTAACATGTTAGCATAGTTTATTTCTTTTCTCTGTCTTTCTTGAATATTCTATAATCTTCTGGCACTTTCCACATACTTAGAAATCCCCTTCTTGGTGCCAAGCATTAACTAGTACTTATTTAGTTAGTCACTGAATGTTCTGGAAACTTGTAGAACTTTATTTGTCATCATTTGTCATCTTTGCCAAGAACTTTCCTCTTGGCATTTTCCTTTGATTTCTCAGATCCTTCTGGATCCTTCTTTTAGATCTTGTATAAATATCTCCTTTGTTCTCATGAATAAAGCTTCAGAATATTTTCTCTCAGAAATTCTTCGAGAACACTTGAACCCTTAGTATCTCTTCAAGTTACTTAGGATTACCAGAACTAGTCACTTCCTCATTTAGAAACTAGAACCATTACAAAACCTATAGTTAGCCATATTAACCAGATAGCAACCACAATGTATAAATTACCCCAGAGACAAGAGTGAATAAACCTCAGTTCTGAAACACAAAGCAAAAGACAAGTCTGCCTACTACACTTTGAGAGATATGTCTGCCAAAAGCTACTTGATCCAGGAAGGATTGCAATACTTAGGAGAAATGCCTGCTTTACAGCCACTACTAGGAGATTGTGAGCTTTGCCCCTTTCTCACTCTGGTCCACTTTCTGATATAAAGAACAAGTTTATTTTCAAGAGAAGTCCATTACATTTTGGTTCGTTTGCCAGATAAGCCTGAAGTTTACCGCCAAGTTCAAGGAAGAACTTCGCTGCTATTTTTAAGAAGCCTGCTGATTCAGGAAGAATCTGTGCCATCCAAGTAGTATTCCCAGTTAAAGCCACTGATTCAGGAAGAATCTACAACATCTGAGTTATCTATTTATTCCTGAGCAGAAGAATCTGCAACATTCAAGGAGCCTGCTGCTTTTGGAGAATCTGTGCCAAATTGAGTTATCTGCCAAATTACCAGACTGCTCTGCATAAGGAACCCATACTACACAGGATCATCATATAGAGATCATCACCACCTAAGAAGGAGAACCACTAAATTGCCAGACTGTCACACACAGAGATCATCATGCTATACAAAATGTGTGTACTTCCAGTTGACCTGAATAAGGAACTCATCACACTATACACAAATTCTACCAATTCCCAGTTGATCCAAATAAGGAACCCATTGCACTATACATGAATTCTACCAATTCCCAGTTGACCTAAGAAGGAAATCCATTCACACACAAATTGTTGCTACACTCAGAGGACTGTCCCAATTAGGAAATTGACATACAAATTACTTGCAGATATCCAGCTTTGACTATTATACCACTAAACACCAAGGATCTCAGGAATATTAGAACATTTTATTGCTTTTTGATAAAGTAACTGGGGGCTTAAGCCAAACTACATCAATCTCCAACCTTGTAATTTGCCTCTGTTGAGCCAGGCATGTTACATTTGGGGGCTCAACTGAGAAGATTTCAAAATTGATATGACTTTTCAGCTCACAAGAACTCATAGTCAAACTGGATATATTTGACACAACACTAACCTCTGTCACTACAGGAGAACCAGTCATCACCAGTATTTAGACAGGAAGAGAAGTAATCACAATAAGACTTACCAACTACCCAGCATCAGAAGGATCCCAACCATAACCAGAAGGCAGTGTAGCCTGAAATCCCCAACCAGATCAACCAGACAATATAGATAGTTCTGCTAGAGATTTTGAAGAACTTGCACAAGAACTAGAAGATTTTATTACATGAACCTGAGATCTTACAGCCAGATGCCCCATACTAGTCCCACCAGTTTCACCAATAGAACCTTTACCACAACCTCTTACAGAGTTGGAAGTAGCTTCTATAAGAATACCTAGACTTATTCTACTTTGTCCAAGGTCCAGAATACCATCCTCAGGATACCCAAGCACTCCCATCTCCAGTGACAGCTCAGAAAGTGAATCAGAATCAGAATCCAAACCCAAACCAGAATCAGAAGAAAGTGACAAAGAAATGGCCACCTTACTACCAACCTTTGTAGGATATCTAGAGGAAGACCCCAGAGAATTCCTTGATGGAATTGAAGGAATTACAGTCTTGAGGAATCTCTCAGATGAAAGAAAAATCACCATCTACAAGGCTCAGCTCAGAGAACCAGCCAGAGGAATTTTCTATTGAACAGCAAACATCCCAGATTCAGAACTGGTGAGACAGATACATACAAGCAGCAATGTCCTATGAGCTAGAATATGAGGCCATGGTCCACTGGCTCATTGAAAAGTATGCAGGAAATGAAACCTGCCACAAGGCTCAGAAATCCATTATGGGGATAAAGATGAATTTTAGAGAATCACCCAGAGCCTTCTTCACAAGAATCCAGAAGAGAATACATGCTGTTGGGTTCAATGCCACCAACCAGGACATCATTGGTCCAATGACCTTCATGAATGGAATTCCCCTAAACATTGCCCAGCATGTCCACACCCTAGGCATCAGAAGGTCTGAAGAGTAAGTAGATGCAGTTCAAGGATTCTTCAATATCAGACAAGGAACTACCTGGAGTGATCATGATAAGAAAGAAGATAAAGAAGACATCCTGGTCAAGGACAAGAAAGATCTGAAGAAAGAAGGCCAGCCAAGAAAGGAAAGAAGAACAGAAGTAAAATCCAAGACCTCAGCTCCAAGTTGGACTGATTGGTTAGACAGATTGAAAAACTTACTACATACAAAAATCAGGGCTACCAAGACAATAGAAGATATCCACCACAGAGAAGCCAAGGTTATCCACTAAGAGATAACAGGAACTACCAGTAAGAAGAAAGAAGATATCCTGTCTGAGACAGAGCCCAAGTCTAATGCTTCTACTGTGGACAATTTGGACACTATGCTACCAAATGTGACAACAAAAGAAGTAACCAAAGGGACTCAGAATCATCAAACTGAAGGAATGACACTCAGTACAAGAAGACTGAAGCTCATCCTGTTGAAGATTTCAAGGAAGCAAGTAACAGTGAAGACTACAGTGATCTAGATCTGTATCCTACCAAGATTACTACCCAAAAAACAGTCTACCCAGCAGAGAAGAGGAAGAGACCTGTGGGAAGGCCATCTGGGAACATCAGCAGAAGAATCATCCAAGAAGAAGATAAAGAACATGAAGAGGAGTAGGTAGAAATACCTCCCTAGACTCCTTCACCTTTTATCTCTGAGACAAATGAGTTACCACCAGAAGATAAAGAAATGGAACAAGAAGTACAGGAACCTGCTGCTCCAAAGCCTAAGAAGAAGTATACCCCAAAGACTATGCCTAGAGACATCTACAATGAAGTATGGCAGAAGATCCAAGAGGCCAAGATGGAAGTCCCTCTCCTGCAGTTCCTGTAACTGATACTAGCTGGAGTCTGAAACAAATTGTTGAGAACAACTAGGTCTAGCACTGGCTGAGTCCCAATCCCACAGCAAGAATCAGTTTCCATCCCTGTTCAAGCAGCTGAAAGGTATGTCAGCACCTACCTACATGGAGACATTGGAGGATAAAAGGTGAAAATCCTCATAGACACTGGAGCTGCTGTCTGTATCATTGCTAAATGATTCCTGGATACCCTCTAATGGCCTATTGATGGACCATCCAATCTCAGCATCATAGTAGCAGATAGGGCCCAAACTCAACTCTTTGGAGAAGTATGAAACATCACTATCTCTCTTGGACACATTCAGTTCTCTATCCCCAAAGCTGTCATTACAGAAGCTGTTATCTATAATATAATTCTTGGAACCAACTGGATGAAGGAAATGAATGTAGTTGTTGATATTGGTCAACAAGTACTCAAGTTTGACTACCAAGGCAAGAAGTACAGAGTTAAGGTAACCAGCTATGAGTAATCGAAGAAGAAGAAGAAGATTACTATTCAGGAAGAATATGCCAGCAGTAAGGAGTCTACTACAGAAGAGGAAGAAGAATCTGAAGATGGAAATGATCCCAGACTCAATCCCTGAATTAACCTGGTAGATGACAGACCAGAAGACAATGTGTGGGCTAAGAATACCATCTCTATCACTATTGGAGCTATTGCAGGAGAAGCCAAAGGATACCCTACCTGCCTCAAGAGACACAAGTGTCCTGAGCACTCCTCCAAGATCATGGGAACAAGGAAATCACCTGGCACAGCCTATCCAGAGTGCAGAAAGAAGAAGAAGAAATGCAGACATATTTCAGAAACACCTGCAACCAAAGCTGCAGAAGTACAAGCAATCTGGGGTCAAGAATCATCTGAGGAAGA
This sequence comes from Jimgerdemannia flammicorona, assembly GCA_003990745.1. Taxonomy (NCBI): domain Eukaryota; kingdom Fungi; phylum Mucoromycota; class Endogonomycetes; order Endogonales; family Endogonaceae; genus Jimgerdemannia; species Jimgerdemannia flammicorona. The sequence goes on along the minus strand of RBNI01001004.1, from coordinate 17,759 downwards.
AGAAACTTCTAACCAAGAAGTTCCTGAACAAGAAGTACCTGAAGAAGAAGAGATCCCTGAACTCATTCTCTGGGATGATCCTCACTGGACACCACCTGAAGGCAATGACCCTTGGAATACAGAAGAAGGACCCAGCACAATCACCATTATCCCCAAGAAAGAAATTCATCAAGAAAAAGCTTTTCAGCTAGGAAGATGTCCACACCAAATGGTCTTCCACTCTTCCCGAGACTACTGCTATCAGTGTCATCTGTTGGACCAATAAGAAAGACAGAGACCCCAGAGACCAGAACCCCCAACTACACTTGCACAGTCAACCACCTTTCAAGAAGTTACTACAAGGTTGTAAAGTTGATTCAGAGGACAAGGTTTCTTTACCCAAACAGAAATATACCCCTTGTCTACCCTTCCCCCAACTTATGATCAAGATGGATACTGATTCCTGAGACAACAACAGATCAATAATCGGGAATATCATTTCTGAGCAATGGGATATTGCAATCATAGAAGACACCCAGACTGCTGAGACTGCAGGTATCAGAAGATCCATCTCAGTCATGATGTTGCAGTTCATACTTTAAAGAGAGGAGATAACTGAAGCCAGATCTGAAAAAGCCAGACCAAAAAGCCAGGAAGAAGGATCCTCAAGATCTATAATTTAGAAGAAGACATCCTAGCTCTCATCAGACATGCAATCTGCCAAGGATGGGCAGAAGATGTCACCAACTTCATGGAAGCCCTAGACCCTATAGGAAGAAGAGGAATCAACTATCTCCAAAACCCCTCTACTGGAGCCAGATGGCCACACCTCAACCTCAGAGCCTGGAGGCTCTCTGCTAGTGGAGCTTCGGCCCTAGGACAGCCTGAACTCAGCAAGAATATTACCCAGTATGCCCTGCTATACCCCAAGGCCAAACCTACAACCAAAGCTCACCCAGAAGATATAGGGTATGATCTTCACAGTCTAGAGGACAAGTCTATCAAGTCTGGAAAAACCTTCATAATCAGAACTGGATTAGCCATGCAGCCACCCCAAGGAGCTTACATCCAACTGACCTCAAGGTCTGGACTTGCCAGACAAGGAATAACTATGGAAGGAGGAACTATTGATCCAGGATTTATAGACAAAATCAAGGTTATCTTATATAACAGCAGTGTAGAATGGCACTGAATCATTAGAGGACAGAAGATTGCCCAAGCAGTCTTCATGAAGATCAAGACCCCACAGTTACAAGAAGTCTCTGAATTAATCAAAGGAATAAGACAAGCTAAGGGATTTGGAAGTTCAGACAGGAAGGAAGTACATCTCCTTCAAGTCAACCACCTCAAGAGGAATGTTCCCCAGCAAGTATATCAGCTACCAGTCAGACTGCACAAGAATCTTATCCTGGAGCCTGGAGAACAAACAACCTTCGAAATCTTTGCACCACCTAATCCCAGAAACCTTTTCTTTGAACCCAAGGAAGATATTCCCCACCTGGACATAGAGAGACACACATTCTCTGACAAGATGAATCCAGTACACTCCTGAGCAACCAACCAAAGTTGGGAAACCATCATCTTGCTGAAAGGAACCATCATAGGACATCTGGTGCCTTTTCTCAACTGAACCCATAGAGAAGTTTATGAACTAAACCTATTAGGAAATGGCAAAAGGTCTCAGAAGAAAGGAAAGGCCCCTCTGTGACCCAGGAGACAGTGAAGCCTTCCACCAACATTGGAGAAGAATTGACACTCCAACAACAGCAACAACTAGTAGAACTTCTCAACAAATATCAAGATATCTTCACCACTGATTATGGCAACCTGCCATACAACCCATCATATCACCACAGCATAAATACAGGAAATGCAACACCTATTTGGCAGAAACCCTATAGAATACCCCATCACTTGAAAACATTCGAAAAGGAATACATTCAAGAACTCTTAGACAATAGAGTCATCTGACCCTCTACCAGCCCTTAGGCCAGCCCTATACTTATTATACCAAAGAAAGGAGGATGGAGACTTTGTGTGGATTACAGGAAACTCAACTCAGTCACCAAAAAAGATACCTACCCTTTGCCCAGAATTGATGACCTTTTGGATCAGTTACAGGATGCCAGATACTTCAGCAGTATGGACCTTTTTTCAGGATTCCATGAGATCTCCATAGATCCCAAAGATATTCAAAGACAGCCTTCCTTGTCTTAGAAAAACTGTTCAAATATCTCTGAATGCCTTTTGGACTTTACAATGCACCCCCCACCTTCCAGAGAATGATGAATTTGGTCTATGCCCCTTTAATCTATTACTGCCTAATTATATATATAGACGATTTCAACATCTATTCAGTAAATTTTGAAGAATACCTGCACTACCTAGAGGAATTCTTCAAGCTCACTCACAAGAACCACTTGAGTGAATGCAAAGAAATGCTACTTTGGGAAACAGAAACTTGAATTCCTTAGATTTATAGTTTCAAAAGAAAGAATCCATGCAGACCCAAAGAAAACTGAGAAGATTAACAATTGGCCAATACCCAAGATCTCAAAGGAAACACTATCATTCCTGATGCTAGTATCCTACTACAGAAGATTCATCAAGAACTTTGCCCAAATAACTGCCCCAATCTGAATCCTTCTCAAGAAAGAAGTACCATTTAAGTGGACAGAATCACAAGAAACAGCCTTCCAAGAACTCAAGAACCACATGACTACAGCACCAATCCTTGTATGCCCCAATCTACAGAAGCCATTCATCTTATATACAGATGCTTCCAAAGATGGCCTAGGAGTAGTTCTAGCTCAAGAAGGACCTGACCAACAATATCATATAATAGCTTATGCAAGCCAAGCTACCAATCAGCAACAGATAAACTATGGTAGCACCAAACTGAAATGTCTTGCAGTCATATGGGCAGTCACTCTGTTCAAGCATTACCTCATTGGAAAAAGGTTCACCCTTATCACAGACCATGCAGCCCTCAAATAGTTATTCAACCACAAGAAACCCACTGGAATCCTAGCCTGCTGGATCCTTATCCTTCAGGATTACAAAATTACCATCATCCACAAAGCAGAGAAAGCTCACAACAATGTTGATGTACTTTCCTGCCAACCCTAATAAATCAGAAGAAGGATGTCCCAAGGAACTACACCCTAAAGGAGGCTCCTCAAACCATCAAGATACAAGAAGATCTCATCTGAAAAGAATACCAGAAAGCCCACCAGGGACAGACAAGTACAGAAGACAAGATTTGAAAACAATATCAACATTGGCCCCATCTTAGAGTACAAGTCTGAGATATCATTCAGAAATGTGACATCTGCCAGAAGTACCAAGAAAAAAAGAACTATCAAGCCCCTCTGCAACTGATTCCCCCACCCACTCACATCTTTCAAAGATGGGGAGTAGATGTAATTAGACCTCTACCAGTCACACCAAGAAGAAACAAATATATCCTTGTATTTGTAGAACATCTGACCAAGTGGCCCGAGGCTTTCCCAATGGAAATCACAGATGCCCTAACCATTGTAGGCCTTCTCCATGGACTCATGCTCAGATATGGACCCCCAGAAGAACTTATCTCTGACTGAGGCACAGAATTCATCAACAATATAATCACAAGTTATACCTGAATTCATCATCATATTACCCTCAGACCAATGGCATGACAGAAAGAATGAACCAGACCATTAAGAAAGGACTTGCCTGAGTCAATCCTACCAATTGGGACCTCTGCCTATCTGTGAACCTATGGGAAATTCGGAACACCCCTGCTGCCTCCACCAAACAAAAGCCATTCAAGATGATGTTTGCCAGAAGACCAGAACTGCTGACCATGAGAACCTCAGAGACCTCCTCAAGAAGGCAGAACAGTTGTGTAATCAAGCCTATGGACAGATTACCAAAGCCCAAGAAAGACAAAAAAAGTATTATAATCAGAAACAGAAGAATCAGGAGATTAAGATTGGAGATCAAGTATTAGTTTGGAGAAGCATGATTAAAACATATTTTGCTGCCAAATTGGAACCCAAATGGAAAGGACCTTATCTTGTACACAATATCAGAGGAACCAGCTTCTATTTAAGAAGCATAGATAGATGAACCCTGAGAATACCAGTACACATCAATTATCTCAAACTATACTTTCCCTCTACACCATGAGTCAAAGGATTGATCAACACCTCCAGACACTGGTCCTCAGCTCCTTCCAAGCCCTACCAGTTCCTCTACCCCAATTTAGCCAAGCTAATGGAAACCCCCTTCAGAAGATCTAAGTTCACCAAGAAAATCTCACCCTGGCCAGGTGCTTACTACAAATCCACCAACTGTAGGCCTATTATACAATTGGTTAGCAATTGCAGAACCTTCCAGCCCCAGAGCAGACCTATATCAGGAACACTACCAGTCTGACCAAAAGAGACACTACTGCTGCAGACAGACTATACATCATTTATAAATGAAATGTCACAGCCCTAACACAAGCACAGTTCTCTCTAAATGACATTCAAGGAATGAACCCTACTACCTATTTGAGTCTCATCAATGCTGTCGAAATCCTATTCCCTGAAGAAGAAGAAGAGCCCATAGAATAGAGTGACTCTAGTATAGATGATGAAGATGATGGAATAGATATAGATGTAGAAGCAGCCTATGCTTATTGGCATGATGACTAAAGAATAGTCTGGGACAGACTATCCTTTAGTGGGGGCTGATATAATAAACCAAGACATATCACCTGAATTATATCTTAGCAAGATGATGTGAACATACAGTATAGTAACCAGCAACCATTGCTGCAGAAATTGTATAATTAGTCAGACATACCATAAAGGGCCTGTTTACCTGTACAGACTCTGTACACCATACAGACTCTATATACTGTACAGGTCCCGTATACTGTACAGACTCTGTACACCATACAGACTCTATACACTATATAGGTCCTGTATACTATACAGACTCTGTACACCTGCTATAAGTAGCAAACCTATAGTTAGCCACATAGTAACCAGATAGCAACCACAATGTATAAATTACCCCAGAGACAAAAGTGAATAAACCTCAGTTCTAAAACATAAAGCAAAAGACAAGTCTGCCTACTACACTTCACCTGCCAAAAGCCACTTGATCCAGGAAGAATTGCAATACTTAGGAGAAATGCCTGCTCTACAGTCACTACTAGGAGATTGTGGCTTTGCCCCTTTCCCACTCTGGTCCACTTTCCAATACAAAGAATGAGTTCATTTTCAAGAGAAGTCTATTACATTTTGGTTCACTTGCCAGATAAGCCTGAAGTTTACCACCAAGTTCAAGGAAGAACTTCACCACTATTTTCAAGAAGCCCGCCGATTCAGGAAGAATCCATGCCATCTGAGTAGTATTCTCAGTTGAAGCCACCAATTCAGGAAGAATCCGCGACATCTGAGTTATCTGTTTGTTCCCAGTGAGTTATCTGCTACTAGTATTCTTCCCAGTGAGCAGAAGAATCTGTAACATTCAAGAAGCCCACTGCTTTTGGAGAATCTATGCCAAATTGAGTTATCTGCCAAATTACCAGACTGCTCCACATAAGGAACCTACACTACACAGGATTGTCACACAGAGATCACTACCACCCAAGAAGGAGAACTGCTAAATTGCCAGACTATCACACATAGAGATCATCATGCTACACAAATTGTGGCACTTCTAGTTGACCCAAATAAGGAACCCATCATGCTATATATGAATTCTACCAATTCCCAGTTGACCCAAATAAGGAACCCATCATACTATATATGAATTCTACCAATTCCCAGTTGACCCAAGAAGGAAAGCCATTTACATACAAATCACTACTACATCTAGAGAACTGTTCCAATTATGAAATTGACATACAAATCACTTACAGATATCCAGCTTTGACTATTATACCACTAAACACCAAAGACCTCAGGAATATTAGAACATTTTGTTGCTTTTTGACAAAGTAACTGGGGGCTCAAGCCAAACTACATCAATCCCCAACCTTGTAATTTGCCTCTGTTGAGCCAGACATATTATAATATATATATATATATATATTTCAAGAAGCTACTATGATAATGATGACCTTTCCAAAATATTGAAGGATAAAGATGAAAAAGAAGAAAGTCTTCAGGAATTACTCAAAGACTATGAAGATATCTTTTAAGAACCTCAAGAATTACCATCTATCTAAACTATAGAATATAGTATTAAAACTACTTCAGAAGTAAACTCTCTCTACTATAGAATCTACCAACTAGTCTAGTCTGAGCTGGAGACTCTCAAAGAACAGCTAGCAGATCTGTCAAATAAAGGCCTTATACATATATCAAAATCACCATATAATATACTAATTCTATTTATTTATAAGAAGGATGGTGGTCTCTGTATATGTATTAATTACTAAGTACTCAATAAGATATCTATTGAGAACTAATATATACTCCTATAAATTAATAAACAACTCAATTAAGTATATAATATCAAGATCTTTTTATTTATTAATCTTATATCTAGATATTACTAAATTCATATCAAGAAAAAGATATCCCAAAGATAGTATTTTGAATAAGATTTAGAAATTATAAATTTGGTTTAATATCTTTTAGCTGATAGGCTATACATTTTTGCAGGCAAATTTGCTTATGAATATTTTTAAATTTTTAAACTCTTTTTGACTATATATTTATAATAAAAAAAAAATCCAAAAATTGATTTTTTAATATTTTTAATTCTTTTTTGATCTTATATTTATTAATAAAAGTATAAAATAAAATAAAAAGTTTTTTTAACTTTATATTTATTAGTTTTTTTTTTTTTAAATAAAAATTATATATTAATTTTTTTTTTTATTATAGGCAAATTTGCCTATATATTATAGTCTAAGAGTTAGACTCACTAATATATGTACTATCAATCTTCTAGATACTGATGAATAATATATTTTAAAATATCTTAAAGTATTCATTTTAGTATACTTAGATAATATTCTAATATATACTACAAGCAGTACTGCCTACTAATAACCTCTATAAATGATTTTTAACATACTCTGAGAATACAAGCTTTCAGTAAAAAGAAAGAAGTATTACTTCTTTAAGAAGAAAATTGAATATCAAAAACATATATATTATCTCAGCAAATAGTATGACTATTGATCTCAAAAAGACTAAAGCAATCTATAATTAGCTTATTCCAAAGACTCGAGTCTCATAAGAATTCAATAGATTAGCTGAATACTGAAGATTTATTCAAGAATTCTCAACAATTACCTCTTTACTCATAAGTCTTTATAAGAAGAGAACTAATATTAAAAAAAATATAGATAGAAGAATACACCATAGAAATAAATATCCTCAAGAGAATGCTAACTAATATACTAATTCTATTAGCCCACATTCTACAGAACTCTTTACTATTACTACAAATACCTCAAATATTGCCATTAAAGTAGTGAGAGCAAGCAGAGAGAGCTAGGTAAAAGTTAGCTGCCAGGTATGGGTAGAGATCAATGAGTTTGCTGACAAGATAAAGGTGGGGGGCTGATCTAGGAGTACTCAGGATTGTAAGTCTAGAGAGAAGAAAAAGATGAGCACTGAAAGAACTGATACATAGATTTATAGCTAGCAGAACTAGTATAGGGGCTGGTAGAGCTACTGCTAGAGATAGGAGAATAATTACTAATAGTAATATAATAGGAAATCTGACAAAAGATTCTGATATAGCTATTGATAGTGGGGCTGGATATGCCATAATAAGAAGAAAACCTGGCAGATAGTATAATAGATCTAGTAGTAGTTTTGTTACTTAAGAAGTTGATTTTAGAATTTACTATTATATTGTACTTCCAGAAACTAGTAGTGATGGCAAAGATGATTTTGGGCTTAATTGGAAAGCAGATAGCTAGAGTAGCTTTGGTGAAGTTTCTGTAGGGGTTGGAGGAGGTTGAGGTGGGTTTTGAGGTGATAGGGCTATTGGAGGAGGCCTTGAGAACTGGGTCAGCAGTTGGTGAGGTAGTGGTGTCAATGACTTAGTACTTAAGATGAGATCCAAGAGTGGTTCAGCTCCTGATAAAAGAGGTACTAATAGTGATAGCTCATCTCTACATCCTCTGTACACTCCCTGATCTAAACATCAGCCCTCACCTCCTGCTCCTCCTCCTCCTCCCAGACCTTGAGTATACTATCATCTTAGAGCTACTGGTATCTAGCTTCCCTACTCTCTGTTACACTCTCCAATATCTCTCCTACTTTATCTCTAGCCTAAACACTCACTTATACTCCTCCTGAGCCCACTTCTGTCCCAGTTACATATATTTTCTTTAAGTCTACCAACAGATCCTTCTGCCTCTATCTCTTCTGGACCTTCTTTTATATTAACTTATCCATATAAATCTGCTTCCTATTTACCACCTCCAGATAGATTGATATCTTATAAGCTCACTATACTGCTGTCCTATACTCTACTACTTCACTGAGCTCCTCTATAGCCTCTAGCAGATTCTCCTCCTCTTCTTCACTCTCTTTTATCCTCACCATCTTACAAATAAAAGTACCCCACATTATCACTAAAGACCAATTGTGAGTCTTTCTAGAGGCCTCTCTCTCAGTCAACCAGAGCCAGATATCTATATTCTTAGTTCTAAACAAGATCTCCTCCCAGACTCAGAATTCAATATCTATAATATCTCTATATTCCACCATAATCTCCTCTATCCTCCTCTGTATCTCAAGAGTATGCAAAGGGTTCAGTTTAGAGTGTCTGATGTGATACAGGGTGGGCAGATGGTTAGAGTCACAGAGAATGAGCTGTAGGATATTCAGAAAGAGAAATAGAACAAGTCTGTAAGTACTAGTACTAATGTTATAATACTTAGAGAGAGGAGACCTATAATCCCAAGTGGGAAGAATATTGGTAACTTGTAGTAGATGATTAAGATGATAGATGGTTTGGCTGTAGAGAAGCTGAGAGAAGTAGACTTGAGGATTATTAGTGAGGAATGCTGGGCAAGAGTACTGTGGGGTAATAGACTGATAGAGAAGCTGAAGGCTGAGATACTTGCTATATTTCTGAAGAAAGAAGGTTATGAGGTTGATAAGATAAGAGAAGCTAAATTAGTAATAGTGACTGAGGAATATATTGCCTTCTAGTGAAAGTAATAATATAGATTACAGCTTTGGTAAGAGATATATATTGAATATAAAGAGAAGATTGAGATTCAGAATAATAAGGTAATTGCTGAAATACTAGCTAAATTAGAGATAAGAAAGATTGAAAAGGAGGAGGCTATTGCAGAATATGATTTAGACTTGGCTCAGAAGGAGATGAGTATGGAACTATGAGGAGATTGAGAATACTTTATAATATTATTTTACTATGAACAGTACAACCAATATTTTCTCACTAAATATGAATAGTTTGAGGGGCTCTGTAAGATATAGAAATATTTTTGCTTGGCTAAGAAGATTGGATATAGATTTTTTTCTATTATAAGATATATATTATAAGAGGGACTTAGACAGACAGAAGTGAGCTAAAGAATGGAGTAGTGCAGCAGTTTGGAGAGACAAGGTGGGAATTTTCGTATAAAAAGGTAGAGGCGACCTTTATAGATTGAAGGTTTGGAGAAATGTTTGATTTGGGGGAGTGGCAGAGGCCTGGGTGAGAGCTAGTAGTTATTAGCTCTTACTACTGCTCTGTGGTTAAAGGAGATCAAATAAAGTAGATAAATGGCCTTCATAAGTGTACACACTTGCTGAGGCTGGTATTAATGTGCTTAGTGGGAATTTCAATATGGTATAGAATATGCTATTAGATAGAACTGATAGAAAGAGAAGTACTGGAGATAGGAGTAGTGATCTAGATGTCTGGAATGAGATAGAGTATTTAAGTTTTTTAATGGATACTGGCAGGGTATTGTAGAGAGACAGGAGGGTTTACACCCACTGAGTGAATAGACTTAGAATAAGAATTGACTAGTTACTGACTACTGACTGCTGGGAGTTAGATGTCTGGATAGATCTGAAGGTTTAGTAGTACCTATGATCAGATTATTAGAGACTTATAGTGTATGGTCAGTTTGGGAGAAGTGGGGATAAGCCTGGACATTAGTACCTCAATTTCTTCTTACTAGTAGAGATAGGGTATTGAGAGGCTTTGGCAGTAGACATTGAGTTGAAGATTATCTGCTGAAATTGTGAGAGGTCCCCTGATAGAGTCCATGGGGTGAAGCTAAAGGAGGCTACTAGGATATATTGGGATGAGGCTGGTAGGTTCAAAGAGATACTATAGAGGTGGGGAGTGAGGTGGGCTTTCCATCAGTTAGAGGGGATATAGCTAGAATGGGTCAGTATATTGAGCCAGGAGGCTATAGATGATTGGAGACTAGAATGAGCCCAGTTAGAAGTAGAGGAGTTGAAAAGAGTATTAAGGAAGGAGAAGAAGGCTTAAGTTTGAAGTATAGTGGATATCTGTCTAGGCTTCTTTAGATAAGGAGAGTGAGATAGTGGTAGAATGAAGTGTTAGATAAGAAGAGTACTCTGATTAATAAAATATAGTAGATTTTAAATTCTTTGAAAGATCAATAGAGAGGTCTATAGAGTAAGGAGAAAGGAGGTATAGATAAGGAGGCTATTGAGTGCTCTCTGAAGGATTGATATCCTCTGTAGTTTGATGGCCTCAAATATCTAGTCCTACTAGTCCAGAAGGATGAGATTCTGAGTATTCTATTAGCTACAAAATTAGGCATAGCTTCTGGTGGGAATGAGCTGCTCTGGAACTTTTGGAAGAAGATAGTAGGAGTTCTAGAGATATTGGGGGAGATGACAGTACTTTGAAACTTTATTCTTATATCTGGAGAGTGGGATGTAGAACAGAATCTCAGTCTGATAGTATTACTATATAAGGATAAGAATAGGTGAGAGAATTGAAGAAATTGAAGACTAATTATACTTCTGGATATAGACAGAAAGTTGGTTACTAAGATAATTGTTGTGCTACAAAGGGTGAAATAGGTGTTAGGAGCTGAGCAATAGAGCTTTATTAGTGGCAGGCTAATTAGGGATGAGACAGTATGAGAGTATAGTATAATTGAAGAGACAAGAGCTAGTAGACTAGATAGAAGTTTGGTTTTTCTGAATCAGAAGAAGGCCTATGATCTGGTTCAGTGGGTTTGGTTGGAGAAGGTATTAGAGAGGATTAGTATCTCTCACTAGTTCTAGATATTGATAGTTAGTCTGTTAGAGGGCAGCAGAGTAGTGATTTTGTATAATAGCTATTATAGTACTATATTCTTATTAAGAAGAGGAGTTCTCCAGAGGGACCCACTGTCCTCAATTCTATATGCTCTGTCATTAAAGCTATTCATAGATAGGATTCACTATAAGGTATCAGGACTTCTAGTCCTTAGAGTGGTCTGAAAGGTTAGAGTCTTTGTAAATAATATGGTGGTTAGACTTAGCTTTATTGCTGATATGAGTATACTGAGAAAGACTGTGAACTGTTACAAGGAGTACTCTGGAACAAAGCTCAACTAATATAAGTGTGAGATAACAGTACTAGAGAATAGTTTAATAGATAGAAATATTGTTGGAACTATTATCTCTATGAGAGAGACAGTATATTATTTGAGTATCTTTTTGTTAATATATGGATCAGTCTTGTCCAGAGCTTGGGAAGAAAGGAAGGTGGTGAAATGGAGAAATATCTTTTAGAGTTAGAGAGAGCACCACATTTCTCTTGTCAGATAGATATCAATTCTGAATGTCTACTGGCTGCCAAGCTCTGATATCTGGTATACTACTTGGATTTTCTGTATAAATAGTGAAAAGATTGTTAAAGATGGCTAAGAACTAGATTTGGACTAGAAAGAGGAGCCAGATAGGCTGGGAGGTCTTGAAAACTTCAGTGGGTAGAGGAGAGATCAGTCTGATAGACTTTCTGAAGAGATTGTATAGTCTTAGAGCTTAGTAGTTGAAGAGGACTATTGAGCTGTAGAAAGATAGATAGGTGCTATTGATGCAGAGAGTCTGAGAGATAAGATTATTCTCTAGAGAATCTTCTAGTAATTTACAATTTATGGTTAAATTAGAGAATTATAAGTACTTGTAGTATCAGAGATTCTGGTAAAGAGTAGTAGAGGGGGCTCACTATATTGGCTTATACTGATATAGTGATAAGAGTGAGACCTAATAGAGTCCTGAAATGTAGAGATGGAATAGGCTCCTGTTGGATAGTATACTGCTAATATACTTTAATATTAGTAAAGATATTAAGTATTAGCAAGAGGTGGGTCAGGATCTGTGGCCAGTGGGTTGACAGATAGTAGATATTAGTGAGACTTAGAACTGGGCTGGAGTCTGGTCTTAGAGTACTAAGGTGCAGCAATAGCTTTCTTCTAAGTTCTGGATAGTATAATAGTATATCTTGAGGAGAAATATTTGTTGAACTTTTGGTTGAGATATTTGATAGTAGGTGGAAGTTTTAAGTATAAAAACTGTTTTAATGTAGAGCAGAAGAAGGAGATTATACATATACCTAAATATTGATTAAAGGAGTGTGAGATACTTAGTGACTTCTAAAGAAAGTTGGGGGCTATCTAAGGATGAGACAGTATATTGATAGAGTGGGGGATAGATAGGAAGTTTTATAGGAGAGATTGGTAGAGTATATTGGTAATAAGTGGCTCACTATTGAGTGGGCATTAGTGATATATATGAGTAGAGTTAGCTGATCACTGGCTGTATATATTTGAGGATAGGAGACAGATAGTCTTAAAGAAAAAGGTAGTGAGGTAAGAGAGACTGATAGTAGACATTCTATCTAGTTGGTAGAGGGAGTGGGGCCCTCAGAGAGATCACTATCAGTATCTGATAGAAAGTATATATATGTATATAAGAAAAGTTATAGACAGATCACTATAGTTAATAGTAGAATAAATTATATTTAAGAGAGTAGAGATCAGAAAGAGAGAGTGTATTGAAATAGAGTAGAGTAGAGTGGATTGAGTGGGGCTACTAGTGTAATATGAGAATGTATATTTATTATAGACTAGTTAATAAATTGAGTCTGAGTGACTATTAAAAAATATATATATATAAGTAGTATATACTGATAAAAATAAAAGAAAAGTTAAATACAAAAAAGATAAATAGGTATTACTTAGCATATGATATCTGACTCTGGATAATATAGAATAAAAAAAAAAAACTTAGACTCTGCTATATTGAACTATTTAAGATTCTAGAGAAATTTAGTTCTGTTATATATAAGTTAGATCTCCTAATAACTCTAGAAAGAATCTACCCAGTGTTTCACATATCCTGACTCTAGCTATATATTGAAAATACTTTTGAAGAAAGAACAGTACTATCTCCAGATCTGATTATTATCAATTAAGAACTAGAATATAAAGTTGATTTTATTTTAAATTATAAGGATTAATTTGGATGAGCTGTCAAGTCTACCCAATACTATCTTATAAAATAAAAAGAATATCCTAAGTATGATATCACCTGAGAAAAAGAAGACAACCTTTTACCAAATACAAAAGAAGTTATAATCTGATATAGATATCTGATATAATGAAAATTCAAATAGAATTTCAAAAAGACAGTTATATTTTTAAATAATTCTAATGAAGAGAAGTATAAATAACTGAATAATTATATATAGATAATCTATCACTAGTGCTCTGAACAAGTTGATCTAGATCAACTTGGATAGAAAATGAGCTGATCCAGATTGATTAAAATTGAATATTGTTTTGATTTCTAAAATTAGATAATTAAATATTTACATCAATAACTTAATATATAATTATTCAATTTTAAAGATCATGGTGTCATTTGAAAGCCCTTAATAAGGCCTTTCTAATGATACCAAGAATCTTAAAATCAAATTATATATTGTTGAGCTATTAAGGAAAACATTCTTTTGAAGAAATTTCTGAAATTAGTAAGTCAAATAATTTCCAAAATTAGTGAGTTGGACATTTTTCTTAATAACTTAGCAATATATGATCTAATTTCAATATTCTTAATATCATTAGAAAGATCTTATTAAGGACTTTAAAATGGTACCATAATTATCAAAATTGAATGGTTATATATCAATTTATTGATATAAATATTTAATTATCTAATTTTGGAAATTAAAACAATGTTTGATTCAAATTGATCCAGATTAGCTTGTTTTTTATCTGAGTTGATCTGGATGGGATTTAATTCAAATTAATCCAAATCTAATATAGATTGAATTAACTTATTCAGAGCACTATCTACTATAATATAAGTACCCAGCAAAGATACAGAGAACAAACTAAGAATAAGATTATTACTACTGTCCTTATAGTTATTGAATATTAATAGAATTCTATCAAACTACTCTATATCAATATATATATCTTGGAGAGCCAGATCCAAATAAAGTCCAATAATATTTTAGAAGAATCAAACATTTCCAGACCTTTTGCTACTAATATAAATTAAAGGAGTACTATAAATTAGATACCTTATCTATTAACAGATTACTCTCAGTAGTACTAAGTAATAAGTCTGCCTTTTTATTTATATTCTTTTCTATATCTAACTCCAAGTTCTTGACTATTTCTATAGAGTATTCTCTGAGAATATTGTCAATTTGAGGAATGAATAATAGAGTGATATTGTCTTTCAAATAGTTCAGTATACTGCCCTTTAATTTGATAAATATTTAGAGTTTAGTGCTAAATTCAATAAGTAGATTCAGATAAAGAAGATAAGGATATAATGAATTATTATATATCTATAAGCTATCAGAATTTCTTATGAAAATTTTGATAGAAATTCTTATAGAAATTTCTATAGAATTTTCAACTAGTAGTTCTAGATACTAAATATAGTATAACTATATATAGATATAATCAGTATACTATATTTAGTTATAGCTTTGAATTTATATAAATATTCTCTATACTGTATATTGTAACCTTAGCTCTACTTTTTTCAAATATAAAATAAAATAATATTCTTATTATAAAACCCTCAAATTCAACTTATTAATAATTCTAAGTCTGATCAACTTAGGATATAAGTACAGCTCTTTTACTAGCACAAAAATCTGAAAGTGATACTTGGGCTACATCATTATAATAGATAATTGGAATTTGGCACTTTCTCATAAATACTCAGAACTTAGGGTCAATAATTATCTTAATTATCTATAATATATTAATTCTATCAGTATATAGTTTTATTACAGATTTGAAGCTATAACTAAATATAGTATACTGGATATATCCATATACAGTTATACTATATTTAGTATCTATAACTACTAGTTGGAAATTCTGTAGGAATTTCTGTCAGAATTTCTATCAGAATTTCCAGTAGCTTGTAGATATATATATAACAATTTGTTACAATTAGATACTACTTAGACTACTATAATTAAAAAGAATAAGATAAGTTTAAAATAGAGAAGAGATATCTAAAAGAAGAAGATTGTAAGTATATTTATATATTATATTTATTAAAATAAATATATATAACCAGCTTTATTAATATTTAAAATTAATATAATCTAATATATATATTTGAGCTAACTATATACTATATAATAGTCAAGCTATTAAACTCAATACTCTATCTATCCTAAATATGCAACTGTCAAATATTCTATTTCAGACTTATATAATAATATTAATACTGATATATACTTTTTCAAAAAGAGTAGATACTATGAATAGAGAATGGAATCGAAGTGGCTTAGCATGATTGACTTCATCATTTGTAAAATATGCTTAATCGACCAGGTGTGTGCCCGCTATGTCGTCCCTAGGGGGGGGGGTAGTCCCTTGGTCAATCGAGCTATTACGTCAATGGTTATCGCGCGATGACGAGTAACCTTTTTAGTATGCAGAAAGAGGTGTCAAAATGAGAGCATTCCCTGCACGGCAGTACTGCTTGAGGTTATTAGATGCCATATTTCGAATGCTTCTGGAGTTGCGTATTGACATATCCTTATTTCTGTTTGGGATGTGCAATAAAAAGAAGAAAAAAATGGTATACTCTTTTACCTTTCATTTCTTGTTGAGATTTCGTATTTTTATGGTTCTTTGTATCCCTTCATAAAAATGGCGCCGAATTACGTAGACGAATACCAGCACCTGCTGAAATTGCTTTACGAGGCCGATATGACCAGTGCTTGTCATAAACTCAGGCTGTAAAAGCGCTAACTATTCTTGATCCCGCTATCTCACATTTTAATTCACATGATGTTGCATATTTTAATATTAGTCATAAGTATTTTGGAATGTCATAGATATAAAGATAATTCTGATTTTACATATTCTTGAAATATGGCGTTTCCAGTGCGAGACTCATAGAGACAAAAAGACAAAATTACATGGCATAATACTTTGACTCGATACATACTGCGTACAGTTCAGTTCATAATAAACGACCCTGCATTTTTTTGCATATGGAAACGCCAGAAGACTCGATTAAAGGATATTAACGGGGATACGTAAAAAATAAAAGGCATGTTAGAGTTGTATGCATTGTTCATGATGCTGTTTGTTTTTTAAAATTATCTATTCCACTCTCTATGCATGTGCCCGCATTCGAAATGGCTATTCGAAGTCGTGGATTTGGAGCTGAAAGCGAATCAAGCGCATGTCGCGGTCTGTAACGACGTGGTCCACGCTGAGCTGGGCCCTATTAACTTTTGCTAACACCTCCAACTTGAATCTTTCCAGCTCTTCTTCGACTTTAAAGCGTTCTTCGACAAAATCAAAGAAAACTGTCCAGTCCACGCGGTGGCAGGCGCTGCGCTCCACAAATTTAAGCTCATCCAACATCTCCTTTTTGTTCCTACTATCCGTGGGGAGCTTTGCCGTTGCTGCTACTAGTCTCCCTGGCTCTGAGCTCCGGAATCGCAAGTCAAGCACCCAACGCTTTCGGTTCTGCACCAGGACCTGGTCGTGGATCATCTGTAGGAAGCGCGCAATAAACTCGCCGTACACCTTCATCATGGGACTAGGGCGGGATACTCCATCTTCTGGAGGTGCGCGGGACTGACATTTTGAGGCACGACGGCGAGAGAATGTGTTGCCCATGTTAGGGATTGGGCTACGATGGATTTTTATTTTATTTTATTTTATTTTATTTTTTGATTTTAAGTAGTTTCAACCGGACTGGGAGGTTTTTGTATGGTTGGTACTCCTATGACTTAGACTGTTTGTTACTTAAGCAATTGTAAAGATAAACAATAAAAATAGAACCATGAGATCATGGATCGACATTTGTTTATAGCGTTGGTCACGTCAACCCCCCCCCCTTAAGTGCGGGGATTTACCACCACCAACCCAAACAAATGTAAACTTTCCAGTAACAATGATCGGCCTATCAGATCCTGTGAGCCGAAAATAACCAAAACTGTATGTCTTCCAGAGATGACACATACATAATTACCCACGCCATTGACGAATGTCGCACTTCCCGAGAATTCACGATGGGTACAGATATCGATGAAAGTGACTTGTCTATAGCACATGGCAGGACACGTAGCATGATTACACGGCGTTCGAATCCCCCCAGTGTCCTTTTCCTTCTGCGACGACGCATGGCAATATTGACAAACCAACTGAGCAAAATGTGCTACCGAATGAACGACCGCCAAATAGCAACGTATGCCACGCCTCTTATTCCAGATTTAAGACTTTCTCCCTTCAATGGCATGAGCTACAATCCCTCTACTATAATGCACGTTGTCTTCCAAAAAAA
>RBNI01001003.1:0-25186 GCA_003990745.1 Jimgerdemannia flammicorona | reverse complement strand
AAAAAAAAAAAAAACCAAGCCACATCTCTTCTATCTCTCATGAATATCTATAGCCTGACACCTCTCTACTTTATGGAAGCCTAATAGAATACCCTGAACATACTCAGTAAAGCCCACAAAATTAGACAAATCTCAAGCTATTATCAGATTGGCCACCTCCTAGAAGATATAGTTGAATATTATCATAATATAAACATTATCCAGATATCTCAATATTAGAAACTCATTGCATGTAAACACTAAGAACTCTTTTACAAGTACAGCACCTTTATTCTCTATCTTCAAGTTACCACTACTGAAATAGTTACCACTCTGTCTTATGGCCAAATCAATGATATGGTATAAAAACTCAACCACAAGTACATCAAGTACATTCAAACTACAGATAGAACCTTTCTGCACTCCAATGACCATATTTTGCAAATGTCCCAAGTTAGATATGCTATAAAGGATATCTATGATATACATAAACTAGTTCAATAATGATAAAGTAGAAGATAATGATCTCTCTAATACCAATATAACCTCTAGCCAAGGATTCCTGCTAGTCCTGATCACCCTGTCAACCTTACCAATAAATTTTAATCATCTATAAGATCTATTGGGATAATGACCACTGGTATGAGTACTAACTTACATTTACTCCTAACTACTTTAACTATAATGAAGAGACTGGAGAATACAATCTGTACCTTTAGACAACTCTTGAGATCAAACCAACAACTTTACTATCTGAGTATATATGATATGAAGAATAGCCACCAGCTTACTACAACTTAGGAACATATAGTACTGTAACCTATAGAAGATATGCAGACAGCAAATCCAATAAAAGTGAAGATAATACACCTCTCTTTTGCCCACCAACTCCTTACCCAGCATATGAGACAGATGATACTATTCTGTGAGATGGTGATGAGGTTTCAATGTATTATTATTTGAGCAAACAGAGAGAAGTAATCCAAGAACTACTCTTTCTAGATAACTACTTTATCAGAGATAATATCATTGATAGTAATACGTATCATTGAAGACTACCCAGATAGCATCTAAATCTATAGATAGCTTAGCAGTCATTAGTATAGTTAGATTAGCCTCATATAATATGACTGTATACTGACTCAGCAGTCAGATAATCTCTTGATATATCAGTTCACACTTGTACTATATGACTGCATTCTGACTCAAAAAGACACTAAGTGCTATATCTATATTTAGCATAGTCTAGATAGCCTCCCATTAGTATAAATACCCCCTCTCTCAGACTCCAGAATCTTAGACTGGAATAGATAAGAACAATCTGAATACAACTCTTAAACACTTCCCTACAATATCCTTTCACATACTACTTCTAGTATAGTAATATTATAAATAGCAAATAAATCTATTTAATAATCTACAAACTACTCTTATATAAGTAAATCTGTATCCCATTAAGTCTCACTCCTAACTATGTCATGAAATTTCCTAATTGAATATTATCTATAATAATACATCAATTCAACTAAGCTGATCTTAGTTTCTTGAACTTCCTAAAATACAGAAAATTCTGAATATCTAAAATAAGTCCAAAAAAGGACTTTGGTTGAGACATCAACCCAATCTTGAAATCAATAAGTATAGAGGATATACTCTATATGAAATTAATCTTGATCTTAAGAAAATAGTCTTCTAGAAAATTCAGAACTTCTAAAAAAACTCTTCCAGAACTATATAATGGTACTTCTATAAGTAACTCTCTTATATCCTCAGCTGCTGCTACTAATTTAGCTTCTCTTGCCTCATTAATCTCATACTTCTCCTCCTCCAGAAATATAGCCAGTACCTCAGTCTTCAACTTCTCCACCAGTTTATTACCCTTGTCTATCATTTCTTACTGATGATTCTCAGATCTACATCTCTCAGCTCCTCTATAGCCAAACTATCTATCATCTTAATTATCTACTATAAGTTACTAATATGCTCCCTCTCTGGGATCATCAGTCTCTCCTTCTCTCTCATCATGACATCAGCACTAGTACTTGTAGACTCATCCCACTTCTCTTTCTGAATGTCCAGCAGCTTATTCTCTGTAATTCCAACTATCTGTCCACTCTGTACCATATTAGGCACTCCAAACCAGACTCTTTGTATATCTCTGATCTCTAGCTTCCTTGCTCTCTGCCACACTCCCCAATACTACTCCTGCTCTATCTTCAGCTCAGACACTTATCTGCACCCCTTCTGAGCCTACCTCAGCTCTAGTCACTAGCCTCTCCTTTAAGCCTACCAATAGATCCTTCTGCTTCTTTCTCTTCTGAGCCTTCTCTCACATTATCTTATCTATCTGAATTTACTTTCTATTCACTTTCTCTAGATGAGTTGATACTACATATATAAGCCCACTATATAACTACTCTATACTCTACTGCCCGACTGAGCTCCTTCAGGACCTCTAGCAGATCCTTCTCCTCCTTCTTCTCACTCCTCTTTACTCTTGCCACCTTGTAAATAAAGATATCCCACATCATTATAGAAGACCAGTCATAAGTCTTCCTGATAGTCTCACTCTCAGTAAGCCAGAGCCAGATATCTACATCTCTAGTTCTGAATAAAATCCTCTTCTAAATCTAAAATCCAATATATAATATATTGTTATACTCTGTTATAACTAATACTCTTAAACAAATCAAATCAATTCAAATTGAATTGAATTAGGGTTTTTTCAATTTGAATCAAGTTTGAATTGAATCAAATCCAAATTGAATTAAGAGTCTAATTTAAACCCTATTTTTCAAAATATAATAACTCAACAAAAATATGTCTAAATTTAATAATTTTTAGCTTATTAGATTTCTCTTATATAGAGAAATCTGACAAACTAAAGATTATTAAATTTGGACATATTTTCATTAAGTTATTATATTTTGAAAAATAGGATTCAAATCAAATCTTAAATTGAATTAAACCTTTGATTTAATTTGAATTAAATTAAATTAGACCTTTGATTCAATTCATTAGAAGCACTAGTCATCTTAGCTACTGTTACCATAAATACTCCTTTTATCAAGAGCTAAACTACTCTCAGATCTCATCTTAAGTACTAAGCTATTAGTACTACTATCTTACCAATCTTCAACAGCCCTTTCTTCTTAAAGTCTTCCTCAATCTCTTTCAATATCTATAGGAATTTCACTAAGGTAGCTCCAGTTATCTGCTTTGAAATTAGCTCCAGAACTATCTTTATTATCACTATTAGTCTCTAGAAGTACAATATAATAGTAAATTTTAAGATTAACTTCTTGAGTATTAGAGCTACTATCAGATCTATCATTCTATCTATTAGATCTTCTTTTTCATTATAGCCCACCTATCCAGCCCTATCATCAGTAGCTATATTTGGATTTTTTTATTAGATTTCCCATCATAACTACTATCAGCAGTCTCACTTTTACTCTTAGCTATAGTCTCATCAGCCTCTATACCAGTCCCACTAGCCAATAACCCACTAGCTCTCCTCTGATTTACTTTCTTCTTCTCTCTAGACCTACTACTCTATATATCTTTAGACTATTCTCCTATCTTTATTTTATTGATAAAGCTCATAGACCTCATCTCTCTACTACTCATACTAGATACCAGATACCCTCCAGACTCTTCCTGCTCACTCAAACTACCAAAAAAGCTCATACCCATACTATATCCTCTCCTGACATACTGTCAACTAAAGATCTCAGATTCACCTAACTCAGTATATCTGTTAGAACTCTTATATATAGTTATATTACTAGTATCTTTTCTCTAAAAGTATTGAAAAATATTTATATAATATAAATAGTACTCTGATCTAGATCAGATTCAAATCCCATCTGGATCAACTTGGATGAGAAAATGAGCTGATCCAGATTGATTCAAATCAACCATTATTTTGATTTTCAAATTAGACAATTAAATGTTTATATCAATAACTCAATGAATAATCATCCAATTTTGATAATATTAATGTCATTTGAAAGCCTTTAATAAGACCTTTCTAATGATATCAAGAATATTGAAATTGGATTATATGTAGCTGAGTTATCAAGGAAAATATCCAACTTACTAATTTTGGAAATTATTTGACTTGCTGATTTTGGAAATTTCTTCAAAAGAATATTTTCCTTAATAGCTCAGCAATGTATAAGCTGATTTTAATGTTCTTAATATCATTAGAAAGGCCTTATTAAGAGCTTTCAAATGATATCAAGATTATCAAAATTGGATAATTATTCATTAAATTATTGATATAAATATTTAATTATCTAATTTAGAAATTAAAACAATAGTCAATTTGAATTGATCCAGATCAGCTTGTTTTCTATCTGAGTTGATCTAGATGGGATTCAATCTGAATCTAATTTAGATTAAATTAACTCATTCAGAGTATTAAATATAAATTATACTAGAGAAAGATATATAGGAGTAATAGTACTTATCTTTATCTTCAGAGGATATCTTAGTTTAAGTGTGACACTATATAGCTTAGTATTATATAGTGGTATAGTAGTCAGTTGCCTACTATCCCAAATAGCTTATTAAAGTTATTATATTGAGGAGACTTATTAGTATTAGAGGAGATATTTTGAGAGAGAATTTGGGAGTAGTAGTACTTATCTTTATTTTTAGAGAATATCTTAGTCTGAGTATAATATTATATAGCCCAGCCTTATATAGTAATAGTGACAAGTTATCTACTACTCCAAATAGCTTATTAAAGTCATTGTATTAAGAAATGACTCTATTCTGAAACTTTTTTATCTGAGAATATATAGTGAAAATTAGAAAAGATGATATATATACAGCTTGCAGAAAGCTTAAATAGTGACTGTTTATACCTTCAAGTAATCATCTCATACTTCTGAAAGAGCCTCTACTACTTATACTGTCTCATTCTAACCTATTCTTCAGATGGTTGAATATATCTCTGACTTGAAACCATTTTTAGTTCTCTTTTCATGTCAAATTGCATCAAGCAGCTGAGAGATCAGATAGTTCTCCATTGTCAAGGTCCATGTAAGGTGCAGTGCCTTCTGCTTTCCTTCAGAGTTATCTCTAGTAGGGGTAGTGGGGTTCATAGAAATAGTGGGGTTCATAGAGACAATAGAGATTGAAGGTAGTAGATGAAATAATACTGAAATACAGGTCTGGACCTGTATTTTCAAAAAGGAGAGTTATGTATGATATTGGGTTCTAATGATTATGTGTACCAAACACATTATTATTTTGACATGATATTTGAAGTTAATGTTGTTTCGACATGCAGGGGTTATTTTCAAAATAACAGCTACCAAACGGGCCCTAAATTTACGTGTGCCAACACAGTCACTCTCTCATCAAGACAAGCCATTCTTTTCAAGTATCGCATGAAGATTCTCTTTGCCAAGATTCCTTTGCCAAGATTCCCACCACACCCATATAGATGCTGCAATGATGTACCGGAACTGAATAACGAGTATGTCTGAATTCCATCTATGGCTTTTAAGTGACAATATACAATTCCAAAGTGACCTTTTGTCATGGGACCGGGTATAATAATACGCGGTTACTTCAAAAATATACAATTACATTGGAATATATAGATATATTATGTGCGCAATATTACGTTATGTAAATATAAAAAGGCATACATTACGTAGTGAAAACGAACATTTACAGTGATCAACGTTTTGTCCACCATGAAAAGAAAGATATCAGAAGTTGCTTGGTGACCTATTGGCATTAAAAAATAATTAGCAAAGTGTCCCACGCATGAGGAGGCTAACGTGAGATGAATAGTGTTCTATATAAAATAAATCTAATGTGGGACATGGGTTTGGCTCAAAGGAAGCATATGCTTCCGAAGGCCTGCCAATCATATTCATATGCAAAGAGACCGGGTGCACATTTATTGTTCCAAAGGGGGATGGGTGGGAGGGGTGTGAAATCGATTGATACGAATTACTAATGACGATTGCTAGAGTATGTTGAGGGAAATGTGTAGCCACTGCCTAACTCTTAGGCATGTGGTTGGAGCTCAGGCTAGCTAAGGTAGGGTGCAGAAAGCGATTGAAACTGACTAAACTAAGATGGTAGATTGCATGATTACATTGCATGAATGTTTAAGTGCATGGTAGGGTGCAGGAAGCAATTGAAACTGACTAATCTAAGATGGTAGTTGCATTGCGCAATAAATGTTAGATGCATAAGTGTTAAGTGCAATGGCTACTTTGCTGCATTTTGAACTACATTCACAACTATATCAAAGTGTCCCGCGCATGAGGAGGCTAACATGAGATGAATAGTGTTCTATATAAAATGAATCTAATGTGGGACATGGGTTTGGCTCAAAGGAAGCATATGCTTCCAAAGGCCTGCCAATCACATTCGTATGTGAAGAGGCCAAAGAACCGCGGGCCTGAGAAGTGGGCAAGACTCCTAAATGTAATGCTG
Organism: Jimgerdemannia flammicorona; assembly: GCA_003990745.1. NCBI lineage: Eukaryota > Fungi > Mucoromycota > Endogonomycetes > Endogonales > Endogonaceae > Jimgerdemannia > Jimgerdemannia flammicorona. Next base: position 18,739 of record RBNI01001003.1, on the reverse strand, counting down.
GTGCCGCTGACTGCTTGTGGGCACCTTTTGGCCACCACCCGCCAAACCCATGGCCTGCTGGTAGTCGAGTAAAGGAAGTGCAGCCAAGGTGACTGTTGTCCGAGGTAGAATCTGGTTGAGTTGCCGGATGTAATGCAGAAAGGCCGTAGACTTCCACCAACCAGCCAGTTGAATGATGTGATCCGGATATCCTGCCGATGTAAGAAGAGTAGCACCGCTGATGCAGAAGGAATGACCATGAATTCCAGTGGCTAGTGGAGTGTCTCTTAAAGGGGCCTGAATGGCCTCAATGAATGTTGAGCGAGAGAGGGGTCGAGTGGGACTGAAGGAGAAGACGGGGTCCTCAGAATGGGCAGGGCAGAGGCAGATCATATTGTCAATTGCAGAACAGGGGCAATCAAAGGCACCTGAAAACCCCAGAAATACATCGCCTGAGGTACCAGTTTTGGTGTGAGAGAGGTGTAGAGACCAAAAGGGCTGGGAAAGTGTAGGGTCTCAGTGCCATTGAAGGTGGCGTCTGCATGCCTGCCAGTGTGAGTTGAATGGTAGGTGGTCAGGAGATATCAGCTCACTGATTCACATGAGGCCATAAAAGGCTATACACGTGGCTGCCCATATGGTGGCACCATGAGGTGTAGTAAGGGGGAGAGCAGTATGAATAAGCTGCAAGTGTTGGCGAGTAATAGGAAGGTGTTCCAGTGAGTGTGAGGGGAGTGGGTGGTGCTGAATGGATTTCAATACCATGTCAAACAGGGGTAAGGATGCGTGGTAGAGAGGGGGGCCTCACCAGTGGGCCAGTTGATGAGCAGCGATGTCATAGAAATAGTTCTTGATGGTGGTATATGGCTTTTGATCATTGGCCAGCTATAGGGCCCAGTAGCTGAGGAGGTCATTATGAAGAGGAAAGGTAGTGGTATTATCGATGCCATAGTAGCCTAGGAAGCAGTAGAAGGAGTTGGTGCCAGGTTGAAGGGCACCAGTATGGGTGTGAGAGTGTTGGTAGAGACAGGACTTGAGTTAATAGCGAAGCCAAAGAGGGATGTTACAGTTGTAGGAAGCAGTTCCTGGAGATGGGAGGGGAGATGGATAAGACGAGATAGGGAGTTGGCAGGGTTAGATGAGGAAGGAATATACCGAGCTTGGATATCAAACCCTCTGTTGAGACGTAAGAGGGTAATGTGTCGTAAAAGATCATTAATGAGAGGGTGGTGTCGTGCCCAACCACTGGTTAGCGATTCAACATAGGGTTGGCTATCACACCATAAGATGATATACTGACGATGAAAGGAGGAACCCCACAATGCAAGCGAAACCCAGATGGCAAACATTTCTTTCCAGAAAATGTCATATCCCTTCTGATTGTTGAATGAAGAGGCCTACTGAATGCTCTACCAGCGTTGGCCCAGAAGGCCACTGGTACCAATTGTTCTGGATGTGTCTGTGAATAGACCACAATCCTGCCAATCAGAGTGGAAAAGCAGGCGATGACCTGTCCATGAGCATAAGATGTCCTGCCACCATTGAAGATCAGTAGCCAGGCAAGAAGATAGATGACACCACCCAGCATAGGGTGGTTTCCATGTGGAGATGAAACAAATGATGGAATCACAGAATACTTTCCCATCTGGAAGGACTTGGACAACATGCATGAGATGACCCAGTAGTGAATGAGTATTGTGATAAGACCAAGGATGTGGCCGACGAGCCTGATGAGGTATTACAAGCCAGTCTGTGAGCAGAGAGAGGATGCATGTATGTTTTTCGAGTGGGAGGCTGATTGTCATGTTGGGGGCATTGAGGAGAAAGCCCATGTACTCGATAGTTAGTGTGGGAGATATATCCTTGGCTGCTTTGAGGGGAAGACCAAAGCGAGCAGTGACCGAGTGAAACCACAAGTATGTAGACTGAGCAGTAGAGGGTGATGCAACATAGATAAAATCATCCACAAAGTGGCCCAAATTGGGAAGGTTATACTGCTGAATGCAAATCCATGTGAACAAATCCATCAGAGATGTGAATATGAATGCCGAGCCAGCAGATGCCTTGTATAGTCCAGTCAGACTAGTGGATGGGGATCGTGCAAAAGGCTTCAGCAACATCTATCTTCCAAAATAGAGCTGTGGCACCAAGTGCGAGGAGTAGCTGAAGGATGGACTGGATCGACTAGTACTAAATTGAAAACTCCTCTGGGTTGATGCCATCATTTACAGAGGCTCCCTCTGGGAAAGACAGGTGTTGAATGATGCGAAGTTTGGTAGAGTTCTTTTTTGGGACAACTCCTAGGGGAGTATTATGAAAGGGACGAAACTCAATTGGTAATGCAGAGGGAGATGAAAAGGGTCCTAAGTAGTGACTGGCTTGAAGTTCGGCAAGAATGTTGGCAGAAAGGATGTCATGATGTTGGTAAGCTGATGCCAGATTGTCAGATATATAGTCAATATGAAGCTCAAGATAGGAGTGATTGCCGTGAAGGTAACCCTGATGTAGGCCTGTTAAGTGGTACTGAACGAGAAGTTGGTCTGGATGGGTGTGAAGTGCTCATTACCACTCCCCAAGGTAGTATGGACATGCTGGGGGGTCAGACAGGGGTGGGGTCATGAGATTAGCCATGGCGAATAGAGCACTCTGTGCCTGAGTGAGAGCCATAGCAGAACAAGCAGACATGGGGGCAGCTATAATTACTGTGGCAGCTGGAGCCATTGTAGTTGCGACAGATAGAACTGGCTGCACCGTCCGAGGAGAGAGTATCATCCAGTTTGATAGGGAATGTAGGTTGCATGAGAGGGGTTTGGGTGTAAGAGGTCGATGCATACCCCCGCACCCCGCACCGAAAGCATAAAAGGGGGCGTGATGAGGTCGTTCTGGGACTTTCTGTTGAGGAGGCCATTGCCTGTATGGGCTGACGTGTTGGTTGGTAGGCAAGCGGTACTGATGCCAGCTGGCCGATGATGGTTTCAAACATGCGCCGGACAGCATCTGGGTTGCCAATATCCAGCTCCGGAAAGGATGCTTTAAGTGTGCGAACTTGCTGGTCAAACCACTGAAGAGCAGCCCAGTCGTAACAGTCATTGATGGCCTTGATGATAAAGATGATATGTGCAAGTAGCTGTGCAGCATGTGCAATGTGGGGGGCAGCCCAAGTAGTGCCCAGAGACAGCAATGCACCCTGAATGTTGAAGATGGCTTCAAGCCAGAGTAGTAGGTCGAGATCGTGGTCTGGTGGATGTGAATCAGGTTTTCACTAATTGCTCAGATGTGATAGCAAGGCGTTGCCTGTCCATTTGGCCAGTATTTGATATTCCCCTGCCTCAAGTGAGGTCAGCAGCTCCGATGGAACTCAATCGCGATGTAGAATGGTATCAGAGATGAACGGGGGGTTAAATGACTTACCATTTAAAGGGTTTGAAAACCATGCTGGTAAGGGTGCCAATGGGGTTGGCTGTGGTAAAAGCGAGGGAACTGCCGGAGAGGTGAAGGTGGCTGGAAGAGGGAGTGCTGGTGGTAAGCTGGGTGGTAGGACTGGAGGGGGGTTGGTGTTGGCTAAAGGTCTGTGGAGACATGCTGTGAGTGCTGGAAGTAGCCGTTCGATCAATGCGTCGACTTTATGACCATCAGGGAGCAGTGCTGGAGCCAGTGCTATAGGTTTGGCAACTGGGAAATCAGGGCCAGGTCGATGAGCATTGAGATGTGTAACCAGGGTGGCCTTTTGACTGTCTATGGAGAGGTCATGTTCATGGCAGAGTGTGATGAGCTGGTCCTTGCGCAACATACGTAGGCCAGTTAAGTTGGGAATTGATGGGGGCACATGTGGGGCACCAGGTGCTGGAACTGGGGGACCAGATGGTAGGCCTTGAGACCGACGGATAGGTGGCATGATGTATCTGAGAGATAGTATGTAAAATCGATTGATACAAATTACTAACGACGATTGCTAGAGTATGTTGAGGGAAATGTGTGGCCGCTGCCTAACTCTTGGGCATGCAGTTGGAGCTTGGGCTAGCTAAGGTAGGGTGCAGAAAGTGATTGAAACTGACTAAGCTAAGATGGTGGATTGCATGATTACATTGCATGAATGTTTAAGCACATGGTAGGGTGCAAGAAGCGATTGAAACTGACTAATCTAAGATGGTAGTTGCATTGCGTGATGAATGTTAGATGCACAAGTGTTAAGCGCAATGGCCACTTTGCTGCATTTTGAACTACGTTCACAACTATATAAATGACGTACTTGCTTTTGACAGATTTATGGGATTCTTTGCTCTATTTTTTTTTTTTTTGATTAGGGAGGTGCCGTTGGTTTTCGAGTGACCGAGCCTTATCAGCCACCCAACACCCAACATGGAATGTGTCGACCAAAGGCTCGCTCGCACGCACTCTCGCACGCCCACGATCCTTTCCCACATTTCACTCTCATCGCGCTCGAATATTGCTTAGTTACAATACAGCCTCTCTTTCCTCATTAGTCTTCAGTGTGCGATCGGATTTTGGCCTCTGGCGGAGAAAGTGGCGAGGATGGCGTTGAGGTAACGGAGGCTAAGAATTCCGCGAGAATGTCATAAAAGACACTGATGGGGAGACGTAATTAATCGCGCTGGTTTTCTCTCTGTTTTTTGTATTTTTATTTATTTTTTTTTTTAAAAAAAAACTATTATTTTAGTCTCGTTGTTTTATTTATCGCATACGCCGACCACAGAACAATAATTCACCACCATTTTTAATGCAGCTATCGGTCACTCTTTGGTAGTCACCATCGTTCGGCTTTCTGCAATCTGCGAGTTTCGATATGCATTCCTATGCAAGCTAGATCATTTTGATGAGATTATATAATAAAAAAAATACTGATCCCCATCATGTTGCACCAGGAAGAGTAAGTCCAATATGTTTACCACATTCTCTGATCTGCATTCGCTGAAGCATTGCCAATGGTTTCTGATGTTCATGATACTATTGAAGAATCCTGTTAAGTTTGTTGATAGTATTTTTAGCCCATTCTATTGCAATAATGACCTTGATGATAAGCTGAATATTATGTGACCAATATCCAAGAAAAACAATATCAGGATATTGTTCATGGAGAATCTGTCAAGCCTTTTTCATATTTGCTGCATTGTCAGTAATTACGATTTGTTGAAGTTGGTTTGATTTGTTGTATAACTCGAGAAATTCCAGCTGCCTGTATGTGATTCTTCTTTGGTATATTCAACATTATAGAAAAATGGCTTTGGTACACAGACCATATATGTAGTTAATTACTGCATCTCAATGGATATTGGACCACCCATCAGTCGTAAGGCTGTAGAATTTGGCTTTGGCAATCTGCATGTCAATCTGCTCCTTGATTCATACATACTCATTATTGAGAAGGCTTCCAGATAGTTGTTTTCAACTTGGGATAAAAGGTTCAAATCCAGGACGAAGATTGTGAAAAGCAGTTTGCCATTCTGGATTTTCGATAATGTTGAATGGCATTCCAGAAGAGAACCATGCGTGTGCTATATCTTGTTGCAGTTGATGTCCTTCAGCCTCAGAGACATGGTCCGTGAAGTTGGTAATTTTCGTCTGAATTTTGGGGTTTTTGGTGACACGGGGATATTCATCATCATCCGATGGTTCTGGTTCTACAGGTCTGCCTTCACAGTTTTTCAAGTGGTTTGCCATATGTGTTGCATTCTCCACAGCTGTATAGTTGCAATAATTGCACTTAACAGTCGATTTACCTTGATTATTGTGAAGTGGTGACAGATATCTTTGTTGATACGTGGCATATTGTTAAATTCTCTTTATTTAGATATAAATAAAAAATAGTTAAGATTTTAACATTTTGACGTATGTATTTCAACTTGCCATATTAATAAATCCTTACTGTGATAAACTATGATGAAAAATAGCAGTTTCAAATAGTTAGATCGACAAGAATGATGGTGCGTGGGTAGTGTAGTGTTTGACAGTGAGAGCGGCGTAAGTGTCAAAATAATAAATATGAGTTAGCCGGTCAGAAAAGAAAAATGTGGCACCGGGCGGCAATTTGCCATCTATTTTACGTAATGTAAAAATGCACGGAAAAATAGACTAGCATGGAAAAATACATGGAAAAATAGACTAGCCTTTGGAAAAATGCCGGAACGGCCAACCCTACCCTGACCTTCCTGATAAGGATAGACCGCCCGAATTCAAACAAAACAGCCGGTCCTACTAAAAATCAATCAATGATAAAGGACAGAAAATATTTATTACATGTATAATGATAGCAATATAGACTTTTTGTGGATAGAATTTCCGCACGGTGTGCAGAATACTGAAACTGCAGATATACAGATGTCCCCGATGCAGAAGATCGAATTGCATGCAGATTATACCCGACACAGGTTATGCAGATTGCATATAAGCAGATACACTTAGAAGGTCACTAGATGCAGAAGATGTAAATGATTGCCCACCGGATAATCAGTTAAATAGCTAGAACCAATGAAAGCAAATAGGTGTCGTGATGATGACATCTTTGCTCCTTCTCATTTTTCAACCGCAACCGAGAAGAAAATGTGCACCCCACCCAGTATCTCGAACTTTGTTAAAGAAAGGTTCGAACTTTCTGAATATGATACCTACAAACACCCAGCACTGGGCACTAACTTGGATGCCTCAACTACCATAGCCATGGTCGAAAAGCCAACACCTTCCAAGACTCCACTGTCTATTAAGGCCAAAATATCGATGCTCCCAAAGATTCCCACTGAAACTGTTGACTCCCTACGCAAATTTGACCGCGATGAACCCAGACGGGCCGAGATGTTCTTTGGTACAGATATTTCCTTACAAATGCCATTGAACGAATGCGGCGTTTTTTGACGTATTTTTCCTACATGTTTTGCAGAGACAATGAGTGCGAATTTCAGGTGGCCCGTTTCGATACCTGACGGCCAGAAGAAATGGATTCTTGCTGCGCTCGGAGACGAAGACGCGGACAACTACTACAGGCTGATGGCACGCAATCTGATATTTTTCTACAAGCAGAAGGATGCACACGCTTTTGACCACAAGTTTGACAAGTATGTCCTCGTTGACAAGGAGCAGGTGATCCGCTTCGACGATGAAGGATCAGCGCCGATTTGTATGCCTGTGGATGAAAGCCGTATGATGAAAACGAAACCAGCTCGCACCAGTGAGAGGCCAAGCGGAGGGCCAAGCGGAAGTCGTGATGAGGCGGGTGTTCGCAAGATTTTTGTTATGAGAAGCAAGACTGCCGATGAGTGGCTGGTATGTTGATATGTTTAGTTGGATTCAGTATAGTTTATGTCATTCATACATTTGGCCAGGATCGCTTTAATTTTACTAAATTTTCCTTTTCAATTAAAGCGGGTGAATCGAACTACGTGGAATTCGGATACCAGTACACTGACAACAAAAAGACCTATACGCAAGTGATGGTTACCGGCACACCTAATACCACATTGCCCTACGAAGTTGCCCGCAAGCTTTCAGATGAAGGTTTTCATGGTCCAGCAATAGAATCAAACCGGTACATTCACATTGCAGAGATGCCATCCGAAGTAACCCTTGGAGACGAAACAGGGTATCTCGACAAATGGGTCACCATCAATCACCTGCAAATCTGGGAAAATAGGCCGGATAAATTCGTGGACTGCAGTTTGATTGGATGCGACATCCTCAGCCAGTACACTCACCATTTTTCGCCGAAGATCGGGGCGTATCAGTTCTTCAGCTCATTCCAAGATCTCATGATTCTGTATGGCTAAGGGTGATGTAGAAAGGCTTGATGTAGGAAGATTTGTAGTGAAGGCAAAACCAGTGACTTCAAAAGATAATCTACAGTAGCTTTTTCTCAATAAGCAACGGTGTTTTGATTGTCTATATAATTCACCACGTAACTATGAGCATGCCTACAAGCTCTAATTTTGGTTTAGGTGGTGGTGAGTACAGATGTTGTGGCCAGCCAGGGGGTCGAATGTATCTTGTCTCACAGAGACAGAATCATCCATCCCGACATTCTACGTTCTGCGAATAGTCGTCGTCGTCGTCGGCGTTGCTATCGTCGACACCATCTTCCGAAGTCATATTTGTTCGTTCAACATAAGAGCGTACGATATTAATTGCCAGCGGAAACTAGCTCCTGTACAATCTCATGGGCTTTGACCGTTATGGTGTTTTCAGACAGGTCGTTAGTCATGTTCACTTCGATTACGGTTGCGCACGAGTAAGGAACGTGATTGCGAAGTTGTCACGATAACGTCTCCGCCAGTTGTAGGAACAAAAGGGTTTACACCATCTGTATCATTCATGTTATCCAAAAGAAGCAGCTCGCCTATCCGTGTTTCGAGAACCTGATCTTGTCCGCCGGAACGCGCCTTGCTATCATCAACACTCAGCCAAAAGACGTAAGACTCTTTACGATGCTGGTAGCAATAATTCGGACTTCTCCGTCCCATCAATATCTTTGAGGACCATCGGTACGTGCACGTCTTTCGATTGGTTACTACGAAACTGTGTTTTTATTTCTCTCTCTGTTTGTTTAGTTTCTCTGTTTATTATTATTATTATTTAATTTTAGTTTCTCTTTGTTCATTTGGTTTTCTTTTTGTTTCTCTGTTCATCTAGTATTTCTTTGTTTATATCTATTTTCTTTAGTTTTGTAATAAATGCTTATGTACGTATATATTTCTTTTTTCAAAATAAATTTGCAAAACAAATAGGAGACAAACCAAATTCATATTACAAATTGTCATCGTCTTGTCACATAAATTTATTACCCACATGGATCGGAAGGAACTCGGATCATTCGGCTAATCGTTCTGCGGTACATTGTCAACCTGCACCGCCGGATGCAGATCGAGTGATCAATTGGCGACTGGATTAGCCGCAGAACAAGATTAACCGCGAGTTTCAAGTCAACAGGGCTTTTGTAACAATTGAAGACTTATTCTGCTCTCGATACAGTGCGAGATAAGGAGAAACGCTCAGGTAGCATAATGTCGAGGGCAGGCAATGTCATCGAACGGGGGGCGACAGTGTAAATATATCATCGCCGGTGACCTTGTCGAGTAGCGAGCTTTACGTTGTTTCAAAAACCATGCCGTTTTCCAAAGTTGTCGGAGTGTTGTAAGCGGCCATAGAGTATTTGAGATTTTACTTGGAAGGTTCCACAACGCCAAGCGGAGAGACTCTGCACAAAATCCCGATTTCCGTTGTCTCCTCGAATCCACCCTGCGTATGGCCATACCTTTCCCCAGCGCGTCGCGTAATGTCGCGTCCTATGCCGGCAAGGAGACATCTACAATGACACGCGCGCGCGTTTGATCAATTCTCAACATACTTACAAAAGCATCAGTGGGGCGTGCACAATTCTTCGAGTCGCACGGCGCTCGACGTCATGGCAACATGTGTAATGATTTAGCGCGAAGCCTGCGAGGTAATATTAAAGGCATGTTATTAGTGAGAAGCTTGGGTTGTGGGAATTTGCATCCGTAGTTAGTCGGTATTGTATTAGTCTCTACGGCTTTGTGGGGAGCTAATCAGCTAGTCCCATAAGCTGGCGGTCTGTGGTTGTTATTTTATACTAAGGACAACGCCCGTACCTCTATGATCAGATTTCTTTTCTCGCATCGGGTTCCTTTTTCCTTATCCCTGATGTGACCGCAGCCCCTTTCATTGACGACTATGGCCTCGCAGGCGGATTAAAGCCAACGCTGGAGTCACTTTCGCAACGACGATATCGGCATGGAAAGACTCGGCATAAATCGGATTTGTGTTATACTATAGGAATCCACTGAGGAATCCAGCCTGGAGAATAGCCCCGCACGAAAAGGAATTTCAAAGATATCCACATCTATAAATATCGCGTACGCTTTTTTGTAAAAAAAAAAAAACATTTTCTTTTACGGCTCGGATCGCTATGTTATAGGATTTTAGGTTTCAGAATAATTCAAAGTGCGTGGCAACATGAACGTGACCAATGACATTTTAGATTACGAGTACGAAAATTCTAACTTTGAGTACTCGCTTTTTTTTTTTGCGAAATCAAAATTTCAGTGATGTCACTTTATTTTCCTATTGTTACGTAACAATTGTACATTGGATCTACGGACTTGTGAAGGGCCAAATGATCCGCCTAACCCTCGCAATGTAAGGATCGAAAAATCAATAACAAACAAATAGATCAGCAACAACCCTGGGATGCACAGTCCAGGCCCTGAGCTTGGAAGACGCGGCGCAAAAAGACGATGTAACAAGATTTCGTACAAGCCAGCGTTGGGTGGTTGGTTCCTCCCCGCGCCGATTTAGATGTCAAAATGCGTTTACAAATCATTTCTCTCTCTAGACTTATGGGTGATAGATCAGTCTGCAGTTTGTGTGGTGATTTGTTCCCGCTCACGTTTCTCGCCCACCACTGACCACGTTTTTCCATTGTAGAACTACTCATCACGGAATTTCGGCGCCGTGGTACAGTTCCGAGACTCCCCCCCCAACTGGGAGAGTGGGGGACATACGGTGTGGATATGTTTAGAAGTACGGCATTATGGTTCAATATATAGGGACCTATGAAAGGGGTTAGTTAAATTAAGGAGTTGTGGCGGACATGATGCTAGGCGATCGATGAGCAGTGGAAGGGTTGGAAGATGAACGTGCACGGGATTGCCGGACTCGATGACAGCAACGGATAGGAATAGGTCTTGGCGCACCCCGTTCGACGCGATCTGGGATCTGGGCGTGCTTGTGTCACCGGAGGTCCCGTCATTTCATAAGCCTAAATATAACCATTTTTTCAACCAAGCCCATCTTTGCAAACATCCTCTGACGCTCTTTTACTCTTCTCAAAAACAAACACTCTCCTTTCTCGACCTATCCGCTCTTCATCACCCTCCCACCACCCCATCCCTTTCCCCTTTCACCCCACAGCACTCACTCAAACGATGCGTACCCCCCTCCTATTCCTCACTACCGCCGCGCTCGCCGCAGTCGCCTCAGCCCAGTGCAACGGCGATTCATCGCTCTGCACCAAAAAGTTCTCTGAGGTCGCCTACGTCACAACCCACAATGCGTACGCATCCACATCCAACACCGCCGCGAATCAGCACTATGACATTGTGCAGCAGCTCACAGACGGTGTGAGAGGGTTCATGTTGGGTACGTTGATAGGGTGGGACTGGAGGAGAGAGGAAGTCGACATTTGTAGCCCGTGAATCAGAAACCAAATAACACCCATCTCTCCTTCCTCCTTCCCTTCTCACAGACGCCCACAAACCCTCTTCAGGCACGAGCAATGACATCGAGCTCTGCCACGAGTCATGCAGCATTTTAGACGCGGGCCCTCTTGTGGCGACACTGACCAAGATGAAGAGCTGGCTGGACGCGAACCCTGGCGAGGTGATCACCATTTTCTGGGAAAACTTTGATAACTTCACGCCCGCCCAGTTCCAGAGTTCCTACACCTCCAGCGGGATCAGTTCAATGGTATGGACACAGACCGTTGGGCAGGCGTGGCCAACTCTGCAATCCATGATCGACGCGAACCAGAGAGTCGTGAATTTTGTGGATACTGGAGCGAATTATACTGTTGCACCTTGGTGCGTATTATTTTATTTTATTATTTTATTTTATTTTTTATTTTTTATTTTTATTATTGTTAGGTTCACAAGGCAGTGGAAAAAATGAATTTGGGACGTGCGAATCATCATTTACCCCACCCGATATGTCAGGCGTGACTAACCCCCAATTTTCCATCGCATCCACAGGCTCCATGCAGAATACGACTTCGTCTTTGAGACGCCCTTCTCGGTCTTGAACGAGTCCGGCTTTGTCTGCACTGTCGATCGCCCAAAGAACCCCGCGAACCAAAACAGCATGATGTACGTGATGAACCACTTCTTGTATGGCTCTTTGAGCATCGCCGGTATCGAGATCGAGCTCCCTCAACCGGGTAAGGTGAACACGACAAATTCCGACGCCTCCCTTGGTCTCCAAGAACGGACGTGCACGTCGACCTTCGGCCGGATCCCCAACTACATCGCCGTCGACTTCTACGAGGCCGGCGATGTATTCCAGCTGCTGGCATCCATGAATGGCGTCACGTACGTCGAGAAGCAGCTAGGCGGGACCAAGACCACGTCCTCGAGTAACAGCCAGGCGACGACGGGGAACAAGATTAGCATCACGATCGGTAACGGAGGAATCGGCGGTAGTGACGCGGGGAGGTGGGCAGCGATGCTAACGGCGGTCGTGGGTGGGGTTGCTGCGTGGGTGATAGTGATGTAAATAGATCGGGGTAGGGTTTTCTTTTTTATCATTCTCCATCGCATGTTGACGATTTTCGTTGCCTAACAATGTTTGAGAATTCGTTCTGTTGTTCCATACAACGCCGTACATAACAATACACACCTGCTTTTGTTTCCCAGTTCGAAAAAAAGAAATAAGAAAATTGTGTTGGATCGGATCTCGCGTGGGTGCGGGTTTTGCGTCGAATGCCATTGGCGCGGGAGAAGGAACCACAGGCAACGAGTGGGTTTTTCGGAACGAATGAACAAAAACGTATATACACATACATATATTCAGTGTTTCATAGAGGAATGTATTTATGGTTCCAGATCATGTGCTGACAAGGTTCAAAGTCCGAGTCCCCGGACGTGGTCCGGCCGCCGAGTGGATCATCCGCAGGACGAGACGCGTCGGCGTGGGAAAGGTGGGGGAGCCTCCCGTGCGTTTTCGCCACATGATGTGCACGGAATTCTTGGCCACCATGTAACATTGGGGCCAGAGTCAGTTTTTTTCTTTCTAATCCTACCAGCGGGACGGCTCGCTCATTGAACCGTGGAAAATGCCCAACGCGATTAATGGTGGCTCGGATGAGTTCTGTGATCGGGGAATAGCATCATCCTGCCATAGTGATCATTTCGTCGCGTGATGAATCACGTGTCTGGTAGCCAAAGATTTCTGAGTACGAGAGGCGGATATTAGGATTGCATAGATTAGTTTTTTTTTTTTTGACATTTCGAACGGATGCAAAGATGCCTCTTCTTGGCGGCGCCAATTTGTGCAATCCGTCGTTGGTCGGATGGAATTACGTCAGTCCGGACGCCTATGGATCATTTCCCTAAGGATGACTGGATCATTTCCCAAACAATTGGATTGGCACCACCTGAATGGAGACATATGGATGCTGCAATAACCCGCTTTGATCTTTCCCAAACATGAACATGACGACCTGATCGGAAAATGGATGCTGATCTACGCGTGCTGTTGCTGGATTCGTTGGTGTTACGAGACCTATATGCACAATTTTGACGAATGCGGTGCAATGCTGGCCGACAAACGATACCTCCAACATGACCATTGCGGATCTGGCGAGATGGTCTTGAAAGACCTATTCCATGGGACATCCAGGGATTAATTGGCAATGCGTATATACGTCAGAATGGTTGTGGAACGACGAATGGATTTTACCAGACTGTGTTCAATAAAAAAACAGTCCGAATATTACGTAATTATATACTGCTTTTTGTCCATATTAATTTTCATAACTCCGACCCTTCTTGGCTTGTTCATAACAAACTCCGACTCTTCTTGACTTTTTGTTTTTCACTTTTCTTGGGCTTCTGTTCATAACAAATTCTCCGACTCTTGGCTTTTTTTTCCACTTTTCTTGGACTTCTGTTCATAATAATATCTCCGGCTCCTGGCTTTTTGCTTGTCACTTTTCTTGGCTGCACGCTCAACTGCCCGTAAGTTAACCATTCACCACATCTAAAAATCTTACCTAAACAATTCGTGCTAGACATGTTCAACTCGACCCACCACCCACCCTTCCCCCGAACGTCTCCCTAGAGTTACAAACTTCCAAACTAACTCTTTCAAATGCTTGCCCTACAGAAACGTAGTGTCAATTGGAACGCCGAGATACATTTCAATAAGATAATTGCGGATGGACCAAACTCGATGGTTCTTGAGGCGGGTTTCGGCGATAAATTGGTGGCCGTGAAGGTAATCGAAAAGGCGTTGATGAGCCTCGAGGCTGAGGACTGTGCTCGCCGAGAAATTGGCTACAATTTCTTCTTTGGTCGGTTTGATGGGTTTCTAAAACCAATACGTGCGATCGAAACGAATACGAAATTCATCTTGGTCACACGCCTTGCGGAGGACGACCTCGGGTACGCCATCTACGCCACAACATTCAATTGTTGTATGCAAGTTTAGACGGCAGTCGGAGTGCTTCACAAGAGCGACGTCCAGCATTGCGCCCTATAACGTCGTCATCGACTATACGGACAACGGCCCGGTCGCCTCTATGATCGACTTCGGGTTTGCCTGTTCAGCAAAGAGAACAACGTCCAGCATTGCGACGTAAAGCCCGATAACGTCGTCATCGACTATACGGACAACGACCCGGTCGCCTCTATAATCGACTTCGGGTTTGCCTGTTCAGCGAAGAGAACGACGTCCAGCATTGCGACGTAGAGCCCGATAACGTCGTCATCAACTTTACAAAAAACGGCCTGGCCGCCTCTATAATCGACTTCTGATTTGCCTGTTCAGCGAAAAGGCAGTCAGAGTATTGCGGAACACCTGTCGCCGGAAGTTCATACCGCCTCGGACAGGAACCTATTTGCTGCCGATATTTGGGCTTTAGGCGTCACCCAGTTGCTGCCGACATTTGGGTTTTAGGCGTCACCCAGTTGCTGCCGACATTAGGTTTTAGGCGTCATCCGTTTGCTGCCGATATTTGGGTTTTAGGCGTCATCCAATTGCTGGGCTTTAGGCGTGACGCTGTACGAAATCGTGGTCAAAAGACATCCGTGGAGTGAAGCAACGGAGTCGGACAACGACTACAAGGCATATCTTTTTGGACCGCCGTGCGTTTTTTGAACGGACTCTCGAAAAAAGTCACGGACTTTTTGCTCGACGTACTCAACCCCGATCCCACCGGCCGGCCAACAATCGCCGAAATGCTTGGAAGATTCGCGAACATCTATCGTTTGCAGTGATGAGGAGAAAGAAGTCCGTCGAAAAAGAAGAAGTTGGCGGGGCGATGACGCATATGTGACATGGGAGGGTGTTTGTCGAGGTGTCTTCGAGGAAGGTGTTTGTCGAGCCTGCTTTGAGTTTTTTTTTTTTTTTTTTTCCCACCATCTCACTTCTGATCCACTGATTACATCTTGCAGATCTCATAACATTTCCCTATGCCGACGGCTCTGATATTAGCGACAGAAAGATACGACGCATACATCATTGCTGCCGCCTTTACCGAACCGACTGACCGTATTCAACGGCATTACAACATGTACCGTTGCTGACCTTCGTCCTACGTGCTTCCAGACGTAGATACGGTTAAGGGTTGAGACCTAAAGGGGAAGGTGGCTTGCGGCTTGCTATCGCCTTTCGCGGCTTTTGCGGCATAATTATATGATATTTGACAGATATACAAATTATATATATATATTATATATATATGACTTTTACAGCATCGCAAAACAAGGGAATGGCGTAGCGGAAGGCCGGGAAGTACGATTTGTATGTGGTAATGGCAGTGGGGTTGGTTGGGTCTATTGAATGGAATACATAGGAAGCGTGATGGAATTGCTTGCAAGAATGATGGGGATTGTGATGTAGTTTTTAGTTTGTCAAATCAACTGTCTATATGGGAAATAAATAAATAAATAAATAATGAGAGATAATCCTTAAATGTTTTTGTTTGTTTTCCTTCTCGGCGCTATCTCTATTTTTGACCTGAAGAATCCTGTGGCAAATGGAAATCAAGTGCTCTGGGCAGATCAAGTACTCTGGGCGTACATTGTCTCGGAAAGACCACACGACAAGCTACAATGAGGCGGTGGGCTATCTCGTGGACAGGTTCTCACATTTTCAGTCAACAGCCGGAACAAAAGTCCATAGTCTGGGCCATCGTCAGAGATGCTATGTGGCACCAGACAACTTCAAGCGTTAGCATAGGCCATCAATTGTGCGATATTTTCCTTCATATATATATACTATCGACGACACCATTGAGACTCTCTTCTGTGTTCGTGCACAGCCTGCGACAGCAGTTTGTTTGGAAGAAAAAGGACAACACTTGACGCTCGAGTTTCACGTTTCCCTTTTCCTCCTTCTGCGGACATGAACTTCGACAAGAAAATAATATTGACGATGCTTTACAACTTGTATAGATAATTTTGACAATAAATATAGTAGCAACGTATGCAATAAACCAAGTAGCGATTAGTTACAAGCAAAATAAAAGTGTTAATTTGAAGCTTTTACAATATCGTCGTAATTTATTTAAGTGATGATATTAATTACAAGATAATTCATTATCTACGTCAGTCAAGCATACGGAGACTACCACTTACTTCCACGATCATACGCATACGGCGACCACCACTTCGCTTCGACGACCGTACGCACATGGCCTGCTATGTTTCCTGTATACCGATGCTGACTTCTCCTGGCCAGTGGGCGATTCGCAACGCCGGTCTTGGCTACTTTGATTGCCAACTGATGGGCCCCTTAAGCAGGGCGAAACCGGTCTAGGTCGTCGAAATGAAGTGGTAGTTGCAATCAAGAACGAAGAGTGGAAATTTTACTCAACTTAACGTATTAGAACAACGGCGTCGGTCAGTTTCCTACACCCACCGCCATATGTATTTTCCCGTCCCATGCAGAAGGACCGACCAGCCCCCTTACTAAGGGTTTGCGACCTATTGATTTCTCTTCAGAGTTACCCGAAGGCCCCATACAGCAAGCACAGGCCACCCTTTTCCCGGTGGAAGGATTTGACCGCAAACCCGGTAGTTCACAGGCGGCTCAGGCCCCTCTTCTTGAATAACAACGGGTGAAGGGAAGGATAAGTCCGCATTACAGTCTTGCACCGTGTTCTGATCAAGCACCCAGTCATATGTGAAGGAGGACTACGTTGATAAGGAGAGTCGATAGATCAGAGAGAGGCCGGATGAGTGTTGGATTGTGAAATGCGCGGATCAGAGATAGGGGAAGGAAATGGAAGATGTGTGTTCTCTGCACGCGCTTCAGTAGCGGCATCACCAAATATCTGTACGGGTGAGAGGGACTGGACTAAGGTAGTCATTCCAAGGGCACCGAGGTTCCCATCTTTTTGCTCGGATCGAGTTCTACTCTATTCGACACACTTGATAGCGAACGTTTTGATGATATTGCATTTCAGTGCCTGCGGCGGGAATACATTACCGTCCAAAAAGAGCGAGTGCGAGCCGCACATTATCATTCTACCTAATTAATAGAACTATCAATTAGAAATGTGCAATAGATAAAATCACGAAAGACGCACCTCGTTGAATACTGTTCTGGTGCTACAACAATGAAATAACCCTCTTATATCACACATAATAGGTCCGAATTGGCTTGGATTCGAAACAGGCCTAGATGGAATGCGGCGGAGGGAATCTCGTTGCAGCAGGGTCTATAAGGTGCTTTCTCGGCAGAGGGAATCTTGGTGGTGGGAATCTCAGCGGTTTCGTGGGACCCTCTGAATGTACATAGACTACTGAGCACTCAGTAAGCTTACTGTCAAGAACTAATATCCTCTACTACTCATTGATCAAATCTTTAAATGCCAAGTACTTTACTAAGCTTAATCTCATATCTGGCTTTCACCAAATTCAAATCAAGCTCAATGATATTTCTATGACTACTTTTATCTTATTAACACTTTTACTATCTTTTAGATACTTATGAATAAGATATTAAAGACTAACTTTTATCTTTATTCTGATATACATATGTATTTCAATAATATTTTGATCTTCAATAATATAAAAAAGAATATCTTAAATATATGTATCTATCAAGTTCTAAAGATCTTTTAAAAGTAAGTTATATATAAAACTTAAAAAATATAAATAATTTAAAGTAATCTAAGAATAGTCAGATTTATTAGATTTTATAAAATTTTAATCTTTTCTTAACTTAGTTAATTATTATTACTACTTTATCAGAAATTTCTAAACTATATATATATATCTAATTTTATTATTAGTATAGTTATTTTTCAAAATAATAGAAAAATATATTACTCTATTATCTTTATATAGATTATATAAGGTTTTTAAATTAAAGGACTGAATAATCTTTAAGGACTGAATTTAAGATTAGAATTATAACTAATCTTAGTATAAATATAAAAATAGTAATAATTAATATATAAAACAATTTTACTAAATATTATATATAATAATAAAAATAACAAAATCTTTATTTAATTTAATATAGTAAGATTTTCTATTGATTTTTATTTATTTATTAAGTATAATATAAAGATTTAATTAAAAGATTCAGTATATATGTAAGTACTATATACTATATTAAATATAGTAATATACTAATCAAATATAATTATTTTTATTTTGAAAATATATAACTATAAATTTCAGTAATTATAATTTTATTAAATATAGTAAAAGCTTTATAAATAATTAGAAACAAACTTATTATTATTATTATCTACATAAAAAAAAATAGAAGTAGAAAACAAGGTTATGAAGGAATTTTGCAAATATCTCTGTTGGAGCTAGATGTCAGGCACTATGGATGACATTTATAGTTTAGTATTCTAAGCCGAACACCTTACATGTAACCTTGCCATGACCGTGGAGATGACGATTGTAGTTTACAATACAACAATAGACCTCGGCGGATTTGTGAGACCACTGGCTTTATTTATTGGCCTACTATCACATGTTCTTGAATGATCTTTACAAAAAAA
>RBNI01001002.1:0-25195 GCA_003990745.1 Jimgerdemannia flammicorona | reverse complement strand
TTTTTTTTATAGTCTCTTAGACTCCTTCCTTTATTAATATACCAATATATCCCATATAAATATATTGAGCCACCCCTTATCTGATCCCCCTAGGGGGGCCCCTCTCTCCTACCCTTACTCAATAAAAGACCACTTTGTCTAATACTATCTCTACCTGCCTACTACTCTGTTCACAGATCCCTTCTATCAGACCATGATGTCACCCACCCTGGGGACCCAACCCACCCACCACCCAGTCAGCAGATCCTCCATCAACCCCTCTCACCTTAACAACTTCTTTTGTAAACCCAACTGTTGCCTCTTCTTAAAGACAAAGAGCCAATGTCTAGCTAATCCAATCTACACTGCTAAAACTCACCCTACAGTGAGCCAACTATTGCCCATACCACCTACTAGCCAAGATGTCAGATCCTCCCAGTAGCCTCACTCACCATCCGGCCTCCACTCCACACCCAGCCTATTTCCTACTTCTATTCAAAAGTCCCCCAGCACCTCATACTCTCCCAGCCAATGTTCCAGCATCTACACAAATCCCCCAACTTGTCCCACATTATAATACTCCTCACAATCTAATTGGCCACCTTCTACTAGATGCACTGATAAGAGGCAGTGAGAGAGGGCTCAGAGGTACAAGAGGCAGAAGGAGTTGTTGGTGAGTATGGAAGAAGGAGTGAAGAAGAAGGCAGGAGGTGTTGAGAAGTTGGGGGGTACCAAGGTGAGTGTCTGGGCCAGTGAGGGGGGAGGGGAGGTCAAGGAGAGTCAGAATGAGGCAGAGAAGCCACTGCACAGTGATCCTTATGTAGATAGTATATTCAAAGTCTGAGAACAGGACTTCAATAGCACCCCCTCTCTTGTCAGGCATGGTCCTGCTGCGAGGAGCTAGTGACAGAGGATGTACTGATGCATAGGGCCCAACAGATGTATTTTGGAGTTCCAGATCTGGTGAAAGGAGGACAGGTGGTGGCAGTTGGGGAGGATGAGCTAGTGGATGTGATGGAGGAGGAGTGGGATGAAACTACAAGTGCAGGAGCCAATACCATGATACTAGATATTGGAAGGCTCACAACTCTAGGGGGAAAGGAGGTGAAGAATCTACTATAGCTGTGCCAGATAATGAACAACTTTACAGCTGAAGAGTTGGGAGAAGTGGACCTGCAAGTGATGAGTGAGGAGTATTGGATATGGATCTTGTAGGGTAATAGGGTTATGGAGGCACTGAAGATAGAGGTGCTTGTGATTCTTCTAGAGGAGGAAGGGTATGAGATTGATAAGGAGAGGAAGGCCAAGCTGGCAGTAGTTACAGGTGAGCAGGCTGCCTTCTGTTGGGCAGAGTGGCATGGGCTGAGGCTCTGGCAGAAGACCTGTCTGGAGTACCATAAGGACTTCAAGAAAAAGAAGGATGGGGATATGGCTGAACTTCTGGTGGGATTGGAGGCAAAGGAGGTTGAAGAGGAGGCTTTGGCTGCTGAATACAACTTGGACTTGGCATGAGAGGAGAGGTATGTGGATTTGTAGAGAATGGGCAGAATATTTCTTCTGAAAAATATTATTTCTAATAAACAGTATAACAAACATTTTCTCTCTAAATGTGAATAGACTATAGGGATCTGGGTAGTATAGGAACATTTTCAATTGGCTTAAGAGTTTGGAGGCTGATCTCTTTCTGCTGCAGGATGTTCAATGTAAGGATGATGAGGATCAGGAGACATGGACTAGAGAATGGAGAGGAACTGCAGCTTGGATTGGCAAAGTAGCAATTTTGGTACAGGGTAGTAAAGGGGACTTGGGTGGAATAAGAAGCTAGAGAGACCATTTGGTGTAAGGGGAATGGCATAGATCTGGGTGGGTACTGGTGAAGGTTGAATCTTGCTACTGCCTAGTAGTTAGGGGTGAGAGGATTGTATGGATTGAGGGTTTTTTGGAAGAGAGCACTCTTATGGAGGAGGGGATCAATATTCTGAGAGGAGACTTTAATATAGTATAGGATATTCAGTTAGATAGGACTGATGAAAGGAGGAGTGCTGGTAGTAGAAGTGGTGGCCTAGATAAGTGGGAGGAGGTGGAGAACCTTAGCTCTCTGGGGAATATGAGCAGGACAGGGTGGAGAGACAGGAGGATTTACATACACTGGGTGAATGGACTGGGTACAAGGATTGATTGGATCCTGATGGCTGAGTGCTGGGGAATTGATATTTGGAAGACTCTGGAGGTGGAGTGGTGTCTGTGGTCTGATCATTGGGGTCTCTTGGGGCAGAGGCAGTTTGGGGGGAGTGGAGATGGATCTGGACATTGGTACCTTAACTCCTTTCTGCTAGCTGAGAAGGTCTTGTGGGACTCATGGGTGGAGGACATCCAAGTGAAGATTGCCAGCTGGGCATACAAGGGTTTGCCAGTGGGTGACTGATGGATAAAGTTGAAAGAGGCTACATGGGTTTACTGAGAAGGGGCTGGTAGAGAGGCAGGGAAGCAGAGAAGGAAAAGGGTGAGGTGTGCTTCCAGTCAGTTGGTTAGATTGTAGATAGAATGGGCAGATTTGTTAAATTCTAGCAAGATCAATAATTGGAGGTTAGTATGTGTAAAATTGGAGGTTATAGAGCTACAACAGATGTTGAGAGAGGAGGAGGAGATGCATATGAGAGGAATGGCAGCCAGGCTGAGGTGGTAGGGACTTGAGGAGGAGGAGAGGCCTACTAGGTACTTGTCAAGACTCCTCTAGGCCAGGAGGGTGCAGCATCAATGAGATGGGGTCCTTGATGCAGAGGGGGAAATAGTGCATGGTATATAATAGATCTTAGGGGTACTGAAGGAGAGGTGGAGGGGTCTGTAGAGTGAGGAGAAAGGGGGTGAGGATGAGGAGGCAATTGGAGACATACTGGAGGATTAGAATCCACCACAAGTTGAGGGCCTTAGTGACTTGATCCTACCAGTCCAAGAGGAGGAGATCCAGCAAGTCCTTGCAGCAACTAAGCTTGAGATGATGCCAGAAGAGGATGGGTTACCTTGGGACTTTTGGAAGAAGATGGTGAAGGTTCCTGGAGTGAGAGGAGAGATGGTAGCCCTCTGTGACCATGTTCTTCTGAATGGCAAGTGTGTTGGTGAGCAGGACTTGGGGTTGGTAGCCTTGTTATACAAAGACAAGGAGAGAAGGGAGAACTAGAAGAACTGGAGACTGATCATGCTTCTGGATATGGACAGGAAGATGGTGACCAAAGTGATTGTTGCAAGGCTACAGAAGGTTGCCTAACAGGTACTGGGTGAGGAGCAGTGGGGCTTTGTTAGAGGTAGACTTATCAGAGATGAGACTGTCTGGGTTCATGGTATTATTGAAGGAGCATGGACTTGTAGATTAGATGGAAGACTGGTCTTTTTGGACCAGGAAAAGGCCTATGACTGTATTTGGCAGATGTGGCTAGGCAAGGTGCTGGATAGAATTAGTGTTCTCTCATGATTTCAAGCTTCTATATTGAATCTGTTGGAGGGAAGTAGGGTAGCTCTGATGCATAATGGTTACCAGGGTCTAACATTTCTCTTGGAAAGAGGAGTTTCTCAGGAAGATCCATTGTCTCCTATCCTCTATGCCCTTTCATTAGAATCTTTGATAGATAGGATATGGCAGAAAGTGGTAGGGCTCTTTGTATATAGTGTGGTGTGGAAGGTGGGAGCCTTTGCAGATGATATGATAGTTAGACTTAGCTCAGTAGCAGATGTTGAGGTACTTCAGAAGACTGTGGAATGGTATGAGGTATATTCTGGGGTAAAGCTCAACTGGCATAAGTGTGAGACAATAGTGCTGGGGAATAGGCTAGTGAGAGGGGACATCATTGGAACAATTGTCTCTACAGAAGAAGCAGTGCAGTATCTGGGTATATTTCTTTCTATATATGGATCTGTTTTGCTATAAGTGTGGTAGGAGAGGAGAGTGGCAATCTGGGAGGAGGCTCTTAGAGATTGGGGAGGTTGCCACATCTCCCTAGCAAGCCAGGTGTTGATTCTGAATGTCTACTGGTTCCCCAAGCTATGGTATATTGCTTATTACTTAGACTTTCTAGCTTAAGTGGTAAAGAGACTGATGAAACTGGCTAGAGATTGGATTTGGGCAGAGAGGCAATTTTAGATCAGTTGGGACACTCTTGCAATGCTGGTGGTTAGGGGAGGGCTAGGCCTAGTGGATTTTCCTAAGAGGCTGCACTATCTGTGAGCTTGGTGGTTGAAAAGGGCTGTTGAACTGCAGGGTAGAAGTTGGGTGCCACTGATGCAGAAGGTGTGGGAGATGAGATTCTCCCCACAAGGGTCATCAGGAGATTTGCTATCTCTGGTGGATCTGGATGAAAGCTGATGGTTATGATATAAGAGCTTCTGGTGAGAGGTGGTAGATGGAGCACACTGAATAGGCCTGTACTGGCAAAGTAATGAGGGGGAGATGCTGTGGGGTTCAGCTATGTGGCAATGGGGCAGACTGCTTCTGGGGAGTGTTCCACTTACTGAATTTGACATTAGTGAAGGAGTGAAGTATCAGTAGAGACTTGGTCAGGATCTATGGCCAAGTAGTTGGCAGGTAGTGAGAATTGGTGAGGAGTGGGACTGGGCAGGAGTCTGGTCATAGAGTGCTGAGATGCAGAGGTGGCTTCCTTCCAAGTTCTGAGTGGTATGGTGGCAGATGCTGTGGAGAAATATCATGTTAAATTTCCATGCTGGACATCTGGTGGTTGGTGGATGATTAGATTGTAAGGAGTGTCATAATATAGGGTAAGTTGGGGGATTTATACAGATACCAGAACATTGGCTGAGAGAGTGTGAGGTTCTGAGGGACTTTTGGATAGCAGTAGGGGACCAGATAGGTGTAGAGAGAAGGCCGGATAGAGAGAGAGATTGCTGGGAGGATTTGAAATCACAGTTAGTGGGTGGTGTGGGCAATGGATGGCTCACTGTAGGGTGGGTCCTAGCTGTATGGGTAGGGCTGGCTGGACATTGGCTCTCTGTTTTTGAGGAGGGATAGCAGATGGGTATATAAGAGAAGTTGTTATGATAGGAGGGGTTGATGGGAGATTTGCTGACTGGGTGGTGGGTTGGTTGAGGTCCTCAGAGTAGATGACATTACTATCTGGTGGAAGGGATCTGTGAACAGAGTAGCAGGTGAGTAGTGATGGTGAATGACAAAGTGATCTTTTATCAAGAGAGGATAAGGAAGAGGAGAGGGGCTTAGGGGGATTGAGTAGGGGTGGGCACAGTGTATTATATAAAGGATAAATGGTGTATTAATAAAGGAAGAAGTCTAAGTAACTATAAAAAAAAAAAAAAAAAATAAAAAAAAAAAGTATTGATAATCCTTGTTTCCATTTTGTAATAATAGAGGATATAATGATAAGGGTCACTGATACCCAGGTTGAGGCTAGGAGTCCTTCTTATGTGGGTCTCCATAGCTCTTCTAATGTCTTAGAATATCCTTTCCTGAACTGAGGGGCCTTGATAGTTCCTAGACCTTGAGGTTTGGTGAGCAGTAGGTATTTTGTTTGTAGTAAGTCTTTAGAACTATTTCTGTGAGCTTTGTTTGGATTGCTACTACTGCAGTTTCTTGATCCTTCTTTTATATTTTTCAAGATGTCTGTTTTGTGGTCACAATGACTATAGTTGATCATTATTGCTCATCTTATAGCCCAGATGAGTCATACTATATGATCTTCTTATACTCTAATCTAGTAACTTGTAAGAAAAGACTGTTTCCTGTGCTGATGTCATTATTCTGAGATTACTATTATATCTTTCTCCTGAATAAGAATCTTCTCTTGAATATTCTTATTCATTGGTCTAGTTCTGAAAAATTTGCTGATCTTATAACCTCTAGCAGAGAGTTGAAAAGTGGTATTTATGGACTAGTATCTTCCTTATATATTTTGGCATAATAGTAAAGAGTTGCTTCCTTCATATAGAGCAAGGGCCTGATTTTGATCTTGGCCAATCAGTTGATGGTTCAAACTCTGGCTTCAAAAGTCTCATAAATGAGTAGTTGCTAGTATTGTATCTCTTAGAGAATGGTCCAGACAGATTGCCTGCTGGTCATAAGATACATATGCTATTATAATTCACAGACTAGAATCTCATGGGTGGTCATTATATTTTGTTTCTCTTATATAGGTTCATAGTACTTCTTGAGTCTGTTCCTATATACCATAGTAAGCAGTATGGTCTTTGAGAGTTTTCTAAGCCAGAAAGTAGTTCTTTTAATATCTTACATATAGAAAAGTCCTTCCTATTTGGGCTCCAGTTTTTGTGACCATGAGGCTTCTACTATATTTCAATACAATAAGACCTTTTCTCCAATTTGGATGAGTTCTAGGGTCTTGTAATTCTTTTCTGCATTCTTCCTCATCAGTACTTATAACTTGATGATATAATCTTCAGCCTTCTTCCTGATTTGGTGTAGTCTCTGGATTTCTGAGTCAACCTATCTCCAAGTTAGGTCTAGATTTGTGGCTGAGGTTTTATCACAATCTTCTTCTCTGAAGAGCAGTTCTCTTGGGGTAAAGTATATACTCTGTGACTATATATCTCATAGGACAGAGAAGGCAGTTGAGAGATAGTTATCTCAATTATCATATATATCTGAGATCTTTGTCAGGATGTTCTTAAGGGTCTTGTTGATTCTCTCTGTCTGTCTATTTTCTTGAGGGTAGTATGTGGTGGTCTTGATATGCTGAATCTTATATTTCTGATATATTATCTCATAGAATCTATTGACAAATTCTGTACCATAGTCTGTAGTAATTTGTCTTGGTGTCTTGTAGTGGCAGATGATTTCTTGGTATAGGAAGTTAGTTATAGAGAGAGTATTGGCTTCTTATAATACTCCTGCTTCTATCTATTTGGTAAAGAGGTCTATGATAACTATAATTTAGTAGTTTCCTGATAGTGTCACTGGTAGTGGTCCAATAATATCTATTGTAATATAGTGGAAGGGGATAGGCTCAATTCTTAATAACCCAGGTATCTGGTCTTACTAATCTTGTTTCTATTTTTAGTACTTATTACACCCTTTGACAAATTGGCACAGATCTTCTTCTATCTTAGACCACAATATAGTTCTTCTTACTTTATTATATGTATTGGTTCCTCCTAGATATTCTTATTTGTATACTACCTTCATTACTTGATACTTCTTTTTTTTTTTTTTTTTTTTATAGTCACTTGGACTGCCCTTTATTACCGAAGTCTATAGTACTAATAATACAATACCACTCTTCCCTTCAACCAATGCCTCGCGGGCCCAGGCCACCCCCTTCAAACGCCCCCGGCCCGAGCACCACCCAACCACCCACAACCCGAATCCTTCCACCACTCTTCTGAGAGATGCGTCCCACCAGCCCCCGGCGTCGCCCTCCCCCCAGCCCCCAACCTCGCCACCACCCATTCAAAATGTCCAAAAGCAACCATTCCCAACGGGCCAGCTTGTCCCCAACCCCAACCTGCCGTCCGTCATCAAAGACACGAGCCCAATGTCCAGCCAACCCAACCCAGATCGCCAAAGCCCACCCAAGGGTCAGCCACTCATCCCCAACAACCCCCACCAGCCGACGGCGGAGCTCTCCCCATCTCCCCCCTCCCTCCCCCTCCAGATCCCCCTGGCCCATCCGGCACCTAACACCCCTCCAGTACTCTTCCAATACCTCACACTCCCCAAGCCAATGTTCAGGCGTCTGTACCACTCCACCCTCCTGACCAACATTGAAACATTCCTCGCACTCGAAAGTGCCACCATCCACCAAGTGCCCAGACCGATAGTTCAACATCACATTCCTTCGCAGGACACGCCACCACACCAGCCAGAACTTGGGGGGCAGCCACTGCCTCACCCTCTTGCTCCAGAGCCAGATGCCGTTCCAGTCCCACTCCTCTCCGATTCCAACTCGCTGCCACGCTTCCGGCCACAGATCAGCACCTAAACCACGTAGACACTCCAGGCCCTCTCCAAGCTTAAAATCCTCCACCAGGACACCACCTAACAGCAACCTGTCCCACCTCCACATCTGTGGTCCCCAGTCCTCCTCCGCCTCCTCACCTCTCCACCGAAGGCCAATCCTCTTCGCACTATCCACCACCCCCCACCAGAAGCCCGTAAACCGCATCTTCCTGCTCCCCTGACACCTCAGCTCCAACCGCCACCTTCTTCACCTCTGCCGTTATACCCACCAGAAGCTCCCTCTGCCTCCTATGCCCCTGTACCCTCTCCCACTGCTTCTATGTGGATACGCTTCCCCTCTACAACCTCCAGATGCGTCAACTCCTCAAAAAGCTTCCAGGCCTTCGCCCTCTGTTCCACAGCACCACCCAGCTCCTCCAACGCCTCCAACAAGTCCTCCTCCTCCTCCTCACTCCCCTTCACCCTCGATATCCTACATACTACCACACCCTACATCAACACCGAAGGCCAGTCCCTCTCCTTTCCCATGGCCTCTCTCCCTGCCAGCCTAATCCTGATATCCACATTGCCCATCCTGATCTCCATCCCCTCCCACACCCTGAACCCGATATCCACAACATCCCCATACTCAGCCATCACCTTCTCAACCCTCCTCCTGGTCTCCATCTTCG
Source organism: Jimgerdemannia flammicorona (assembly GCA_003990745.1). Taxonomy (NCBI): domain Eukaryota; kingdom Fungi; phylum Mucoromycota; class Endogonomycetes; order Endogonales; family Endogonaceae; genus Jimgerdemannia; species Jimgerdemannia flammicorona. The sequence goes on along the minus strand of RBNI01001002.1, from coordinate 16,609 downwards.
TCACTGTAGGCACCCCTCTGACCAACAACTGCACCACCCTGGGGTCCCACCTAAGGCACCTCACCATAGGTACTGCCACTTCACCAACTACCACTCCAGTCTTCATCACCGCATCCAGTGGGCCCGCCTCCTCAAATCCCACCTCCACCCCCTCCAGCCCCTTCAGGAACTTCACTGAAGCAGCTCCAGCCACCTGCTGCGAGATAAGCCCCAAGACCATCCTTGCCGTCACCACTAAGCCCTGGAAGCACAAAGTGACCGCAAACTCCAAGATCGACTTCTTGAGTAATGGTGCCACCACCAGCCCCATCACACCATCGGTCAGGTCCCCCTTCTGAATCGGTAACCCCAGCCCCACTCCGCCATCAGCCGTCACATCTCTTTTTTTTTCTTGATTCCCCGTCATGCTGCCATCAGCAGTTCTGTCCCCAGCCACAATACCTCCCGACCCTACGCTTGCACCCCCAGACTGTGGACCTCCCCCCCTTCCAAGGCTCACCTTGCCCTTCCCCACAGCAGCACCAGCCCTGGTTCCAGCCGGCCATCCACTCCCCTTCACCTTGTCAGCAAAGCTCATAGGTCCAGTCCCTCTGCCATTCCCACCGCACACTGGCCCTCCTCCAGCACCCTTGCTACCCTTCAACCCTCCAAAGGCCCCCATCCCCAGGCCATAACCCCTCCCAACCTGCTGCCATCCAAAGGCCTCAGGTCCACCCGACCCAGCACGCCCATCAGAACTCTTGCTTGAAGACATGTTTATAGTACCTTTCCTCCACTTTGTGTTAAAAACTGTTGCTTGAAGTTTGTGTAACGTGAATTGTACTGAAGAAAGGTGGACAGATTACACTATCCTATGGAATAGTAATATGGTTCCAATCTATTACTATATAAATAAATAGAGAGATGTTATCCAAGAACTCTGCTTCCTAGATAACTACTTTATTAGAGATAATATCATCAATAGTGACTATATCAAAGACTATCTAGATAGTATCTAAATTTATAGATAGCTTAGCAGTCATTAGTATAGTTAGATTAGTCTTATATAATATAAATATATACTGACTCAGCAGTCAGACGATCTCTAAATATATCAGTTCACACTTATACTATATAATAGTATTCTGACTCAGCAAGACACTAAGTACTATATCTATATTTAGTATAGTCCAGATAACCTCCTATTAGTATAAATATTCTCTCTCTCAGAAACTCAGATATGAATAGATAAGAACAACTCCTGAATACTTCTCCACAATATCTCTTTACATACTACTCCTAGTATAGCAATATCATGAATAGCAAATAAATCTATTTAATAACCACAAACCACTCTTAAGTAAATCTATACTCTGTTAGGTCCCACTCTTAACCATATTATGAAATTTTCTAATTGAGTATTGTCTGTAGTAATATGTCAATTTAACTAAGCTGGTCTTCGTTTCTTGAACCTTCTGAAATATGGAAAATCCTAAACATCCAGAATAAATCTGAAAAAGAACTTTGGTTGAGATATCAATCTGATCTTGAAATCAATAAGTATAGAGGATATATTATATATAAAATTGATCTTAACCTTAAGAAAACAGTTTACTAGAATATCTAGAACTTTCAGAAAACTCTTTCAGAACTATATAATAGTACTTTTGTAAGTAATCCTCTTACAACTTAGTAGTAGTAGTTTACAATTTATTTCTGCTTCAAGATACTTTACTTTGCTATAAAAGATCTATGAGAATTCCTATAAGTTGATATAAAGCCCAACCTCTGAACTGGAATTCACCCTGAACCATCTGACAATCTGGGGAGAATTGAACCTGATGTACAAGGACAATTTGACCTCTATATCTATAATAAGTAGGACAGACTTCATCTATAAAAAGAAGTACTCCTATTAAATCAGCAGATAGATAAAATTCTATATACTGAACTTCTTGCTCTATATCCCATAAGCGAAGATGTAGAAGGTCTTGTAGAAGTCTTCTTTACTCTTCTCAATAAGAGTTTTGTTAGCTCTACAAACTCAGATGACTTAGGACAACCAGCAGCTATCTGTCTAGTCTTAGTTTCTCATGAAACCTAAATCTCTGTAGCTAAGTGGCTCTACTCTACAGATTATCACTATATCAGGACCAAGACTACCTTATACTACTATTTTCTGAATTGAAAGGTCTGTTATATTCTTAAAGAAGAAGCCAGAGAAATCCTTCATCAATAATCTAACTCTGAATCAGAAGCAGGCCCAGTATTAACTCTATCTGAAACTGAAGCCAATACTTAACCAGAACTAGTCTTTGAATTAAGCTCATCTGAAATCTGATATGTAACCAATACTATCTACTTTGACACTAAGCAAACTCAATTACACAAGGATCAAAGTGAAGAGGAGGAGGAGTATCTCAGTAAATTCAATCTCAGATAAAGATGTACCTCTCTCAGAATAAAACACACCTATAGAACAATAGACAGTTATCTATCAAGCCCTTATACCAGACTTATAACAGTTACTTACATAGACTCAAAGAACACCATTATACTCTACACCAAAATCTCAAGTCATACCAGTAACCCTACTACTAATAGTACTACTGTCTCCAGTAAACAATAAAACAAACCAACAGATTCTAGACCTCACAGCTCAAGTAGCCATAATGGTATCAACCATTATTACTCTAGCTGAATAGATCTAATCAACAAAAAGTCTGAGTCTACCTATCTTCAATGGTATTATACAAGAAGTCTAAAGCTTTATTAGTATAGTTGATACTAATTTTGAAGCCAACCAATGGACCAATGAGTGAGTTGCTGACTACCTTCTAATAAATAATCAAGACTACACAGAATAACTCTTTACTACTATTATATATAGTCTATATCTATTGAGTTGTTATATTCTTTCAAGGACCTGCTAAAGAATAATAGCAAACTCTTTCTGAAAAACTTCTTATATAGGATATCCAACCTGTAGTTATTGGCCAGAATATCAAAAATGCCCTGGATATGGAGACTATCCTGTAGCCCCTGGACTCAAACAGCTCATGATTGCTCAATATTACAGTAATACTCTGATTGCTGAATCTTAAGCTAAACTCCACAACCTCAAATTTGATATATATAACAAGAATAAATTTGAAACCTTTTATACAAAACTCAAGTCTCTCCTAAACACCATTAGTCTAGAATATATTGCTAATGATGAAGCATCAAATAGTACAAGAGTAGATCATTTATTTGATATACTACCAGAATGACTTACAAGAAAGATCCAAGAACAAGGATGCCCGTTGGTTGTAATTACCAACAATGGTGCCTAGCAAGAATCAAGATCATGGTCAAGCAAATTCTAACAGCTGGACCAATTCTGCCTTAAAGAAAATTCAAAAACAAGGAAAAAACTTAGACTAAGAAAGAAGAACACAAGCATAAAGCATTCCAAGCTCCCCTCACATCTACCTCTTAGACACCCCAGAATTCTAAACTCACCCAGCTGAGTATCTTTAAGAAACTCACTGAAGGAGAGAGAAATGAACTTTAAAGAAGCAGAGTATACTTCTATTACAAAAAGACAGAATATATGACCAGTATCTACCCTAACTGAAAACCCCAAACAGCAATATGAGAAACTGATGCTACTCTATATCATCTCAATAATCTGATCACTAAGACATTGGACTTTGTCAAGGTAAGGCCAACTGCTACAGCCCTAAGCAAAAAAAGTCAAAAAGCAGCTTAATATGATCTATATATAGATGAAGAAGCTATAGTTGCCAACAGAGAAGTTAAGCAAGTCTATATAGAGATCAACATTCAAATCCCTAAAGAATATATTGAAAGGATATGCTGTCACAGCAGCCTAGCATTAAAAGGACTCTCAGTAGAAGGAGGAGTCATTGATGAAAATTACATGGGCAAAATCATTGTCTTTACCATTCAAGATCCTTATTGGTTTTTGCATTGCTCAGATTCTATTCAAAACAATTCAGTCAACCCTAACAGTCAAGGAAGTCCCAGAACTACTGCCTACCATCAGAGGATCCAAAGGATTTAGCTCATCAAACAAGACCCCAGTCCAAACTATTATGAATAAGGAAGAACAATTCTATAAGAAAATCAAAGATGGATTTATACCAAGTGACTGATACCCCTATAATATTGGAATGTGCTCTTCTTGAATAATTAATGATTGCTTCTCTTATATTAATGAACTGACCCAAAGAAGGACCAATAAATAGAAAACTCTTATAACTGGAATTATCACCATTGGATCAGACAAACTACTTACACTCTAAGCTTTTATCAATGATACATCTGTTAAGATTATGATAGACAGTAGTATCTCAGGCAATTTTATCAATAAAGAAAATACCAATAGACTCAAGGTTCTGACCTCTCTGATATAATAAACTCAAGCAGTTGCTATAGCTAATGGGATCTCACATATTACTAGTAAGGAAGTCTGCAATCTACCCTTCTGGACTGGTCACTACTGAGTATATATTATACTTTACATAGTACTACTTCCTGATAGTGAAATCATCCTTGCTACTCTATGGTTAAAACAAGAGAACTCTATGATTGATTGGGTTAACTATTCTCTAACTATTAAGAAAGAACACCACAACTTCAAACTGTAAGGCAAAAAAGACCCACTCAGCTCTAGATATCTAGGCCTAAAGATCACCCACATCAATAAACTACAACTCAAGAAATTGGCCAAGAAATGCTCTCTCTTTGCTATCTCTCTCTGACCATCCAAAGGAGAACCCAAGAACCTCAAAGAAGACTTTTCCAAAGGTAACAGCCATATTAGTCTATTACTCCAGAAATTCTGAGATATATTCTCAAAGAAACTCCTAAAAGACCTATCATCTAAATAAGCAGTAGATGATACTATCAAGATAATCTCAGATACCAAGCCTACCTTCAAGTCAATCTACTACCTGTCTCCTAGAGAGATTGATACACTTAAGAAAGAGATTGACAAACTTCTAGAATAAGGATTCGTTAGACCTAGTATATTACAATATAGTGTACCAGTCTTCTTTATTATTAAGAAAGGAGAAGATCTATAAATATGTATAGACAACTGTGACCTCAATGAGCAAACTATCAAAAACTACTGCCCACTACTCCAAATTAATGAAATATTCAATAGGTTTACCAACCCACAGTTTATGAGCTCTTTTGACCTATAAAATAGATATTGGCAAATTGCCTTAAAGGAAGTAGATATTTACAAAACTGTCTTCTGAACCTACTATAGACATTTTGAGTTTCTGATTATACCTTTTGGCTTAACTAATATTCCTGTAACCTTTTGGACACTGATGAATATCATTCTATATTTCTATCTAGACAAATTTGTTATTATCTACATTGATGACATTCTAGTCTTCAGTAAAATCCTAGAGGAATATCTTGAATATCTTGAACCTGTATTACCAAAACTCCAAAAAAATCAACTCTTTGCAAAACTTGGCAAATGAGAATTCCTCCTAAAGAAAATTCAATTCCTTGATATATTATCACTCCCAATGGAATTAAAGTGGACTCCAGCAAAATCTCTGCAATTAAGAAATGGCCCAGACCTAAGAAGCTGAAAGACCTACAGTCATTTCTATGACTAGTAAACAATTACTGGCAATTTGTTGCAAACTTCATCAAGATTACTACCACTTTTATGCAAATGACTATGTACAGTAAAAAAGAAAAACAGCCTTAGACTGCAAAGTAAGAAAAAGACTTCAACAATCTTGTAAATTGGAGACCTGAATAAGATATAGCCTTTCAAGTCCTAAAGGATGTCTTGATAACTGCTTCAGTACTTCAAGCAGTAAACTCTACCCTCTTATATAAAGTTTCCACTGATACCTCTAATCTAGCTCTTGGAGCAGTACTCATACATGAAGGAAACCCTGTTGTCTACTATTATTACAAGTTTAATGATGTCAAAATCACTATGCAATTAATAAGAAAAAAATGTTAGCCATTATAGAAACTCTGATCAAGTAGTGACCATACCTTAAAGGAGCACACTTCACCATATTAAGAGACTACAAATCATTAGTCAATATTAATAACCAGACTACTCTTTTTCAAAAGCAAGTCAGATAGATGAAAGTTCTCACTAATTTTGACTACAAAATCTAGTATCACCCTGGTAAGTAGAATATTATTACTAATATAGTTTCCAGACCATGAATAAAAAAAGTTATCCAAACTTTCACTCTAGTTACCAAATCATAGAACAAATTATCATAGTATATACTGATGATACAGAAGCTCAAGTACTTTGAGAAATTTTGAACAGTGATAATATTGACAAGTATACTCAATATCATCAATACCAACTAAAGGATAATGCTATTTACTATAAGGACAGATTATATGTTTCTAACAATCTAGATCTCTAAAGGACTATCCTATTTGAATATTATGATAGAATATTTAGAATTTGACAAATGCAATGAAGTTATTTTCTAAAACTTCTATTAGTCCTATATGGTAGATCAGCTAAAGATCTATATCACCTCCTGTGATATCTGCCAATGCAATAAGTCCTCAACACTAGCAAAACCTGATCTACTCTACCCTATTCTAGTATCATCTGCTAATTGAGAACAAATCTCTATGGACTTCATTATATACTACTCTGAACTAAGAATGGGAAAGATATAATTATTGTCTTTGTAAACTATCTCAGCAAACAAGCCCATTTTATGACAACTAGTACTCTAAATGAGTTAGTTAAAACCAGTTTAAATTGTGACTATTCTTGATTTGAACTGATTCAAATTAATCACATAATTAATTTGAATCAGTTTGAATTGTGACAGCTCTGATCTAAATCTCTAAACTGGTGATTCAAATTACCAAATTTGAATTACTGAACTATTAGATTCAAATTGTTAGATTCAAATTACTATTACTGAATTTGAATCTTAGCTAGATTTGAATTATCTGATTTAAATCCTATAAACAAATAAAACTTATCATATGATTTACTTATATATATATATAAATAGAGAATAATGAGAGAAAAATATTCACAGATATATTCACAAATACTAATATGAATACATATATATATACATATATATATCTATATATATACTATATTAATATCAATATTAATAGATCAGTTATCAGTATTTTCCAGTACTAGTGATACTTCAAGTCAGACTTCATTAAATAATATTCCATATATACTCCTTATTCTGAAGTTTGACAATACTGCACCAAACTAGGGAAAATAAAGTTACTTATAAGTATTGTAGGTAAATTTTTTTTTTTTTATTTAAAAAAAAAATAAAACTTATAATTGTATTGAATATATTTATAGTTTATTTAATATAAATATAATAAAGCATAAATATAAAGACCCAATATTTAGATAAAATGGAGTTAAATATAGTATCAAGTAAAATTGATATTCCAGCTATAGTAAGTAGGTGATATACTTTTATTTTAGTATAAATTTGAAAATATATCTTTTATACTTAAAAAAACCCCCCCACAATTTAGCCATATTCTGCTCTGGAGTTTTGAAATTGGCTTATTCATTGGATTATATATAATGATCAACCATTTACAGCAATTGAGAGTGCTTCTTTACAAAGTCTCTTTGGTCTTCTCAAGCCTGATTTACACATCCCAAGTACTGATACTATTTATAATGATATTATGGAGACTTATAAAAAAGAATATAATAATCTCTGTCAAAAGCTTTAGGTAAAATATTATTAATATTAAGAATGTTATTGAAGTAATTATAGTTACTGACTATATTTTAAATTTTACTATAGAGTATTATAGGTAAAATTTCGTTTACAATTGATGTCTGGACATCTCTCAATATCATTTCATTTCTCAGTATTACTGGATATTAAATTGATTCCAATTAGCAGCTTCAAACTCTTACTCTTGACTTCATAAAGCTTGAGGGTTCTCACTCTGGAGAAAATATTACAGAAGTATTTATAAACTATATTCACAAGCTTAGAATTAAAACTAAGATATAGGAGTTTTTTATTTTTAAACTAATATAAAAAGAGAATAAAAAAAAAAAAAAAGCTTTTTACTTTTAATTATTTATTACTTTCTATAAATAAAATTTTGAAATAGAGATATTAGCCATTACAACAGACAATGTCTTCAACAATATTACATTTCTCCACATTTTGGAAATAAAACTTCAACAAGAAAATGTAATCTTTGATATCAACAATAACTATATATAGTGTCAAGCCTATGTTCTGAAACTTATTTCTCAAGATTATCTCACACAACTATTCAGTGATTGGAGTAAAACTAATAAGAGCTCTAATACTATTTCAAAGTTATTTACAATTTGATCATCACTACTATGGTGAAAAAAACTTACTGAATAGTGTAAAACAATCTCTCTCAATCCAAAAGAACTTATTTTGGATGTCAGTATATATTGGAACTCAACATTTGTGTGATTGAATGAGTATTAATACTTGCTATAATATATAGGTTATTAATGATAATATTATAGAATAGGATTTAACTTATTAATTAATATTAACTTATTTAAATATATTATAGCATAGTGGATGCTTAACCTTGTAAGTACGTTGGATTTCAGTATCTTGAATTCTTGATCTTCTTTGACTCCGCAGAGTCCTCAGTATGCAGAGGTGGGTGAGTTCGAAGTGTATCTGCCCACAGGCTTACTAGTTCCTTTGCTTTCTCTTTGCTTTGAACTATTTCGATCTGAGGTTTATTTACTCTAAGATACTGGGTTATTTATATAAGTTTGCTAACTATGAGATGGCTACTGAGTTACATGGCTAAGTTATGAGTCATTTAGCAAGTGTCAAGACTTTTCGACATTGTCTAAATGCTATACTATATTGGGTCATCAATTTCGCAAGTGTCAAAATATTTTGACATTGTCTAACTCAGAGACTTGGCCAACTATAAGGCTATACTATACTGGGAATCAGATTCAGGTACTGTGATCAAATGTCTAATTCCCCTAATTCATATTACTAATTTGGATTGACTGTCACAACTTCCTCCTGAATAGATGATTCGTCTCTGAAATATCCTATTCATTCAAACTCCCAGGCTTCAACGGTTTGTATGGTCTTGTACTGTACAATTTGTTGCATCATGGTTTTCCAATGATGTCACCTAACTCGCTCGAAGTCTGTAGGGGTTATTCCTCGGATATGGGCTAGTGCTGATTCATCATCTTGAAACAGTTTATGAATTCTCTTGGCAATGGTGATTTGTAAATAAGAGAGCTGACATTCCGCAATCCAATCTTCTTTGGTCATTTCTGCATTCTGGTTAAGTATCTGTCTGAGCTTGAAGTACTCTTGGAACTCCATTCTATAATGGTAGGCCTTGAAGTACGAAATTCAGGAGAGATGGGTCTGGACAATACTTTGGATACTGTCATAACATTCTTCTATAGTCGGGGGTTCAGTAGTATGCCACTGTCTCTCAATGGCTCTTTGGGCAGCACTAGTGATCTTGAGTGCTGTTTCAGTGCTTTGGTTATTGGCCATGATACTTCTTGAGTCGGTTTCGGTGGATAGTAGTGGGGATGATTGTGCCTGAAGTTTTTCATAGCCAAAGGGTAGTCTCTTTTATATCTTGCACCAGGTAAGGTCCTTCCCACTTGGGCTCCAGTTTTCATGACCATGAAGCTTCCACCATATTCCGATACACTAGGACTTTGTCTCCTATCTTGATAATCTCCAAGGGTTTGTAGGTCTTTTCTGCATTGTTCCATTGAAGTGTCTGCGCCTTAATGATGTAATCTTCAGCCTTCTTCCTGATTTGGTGTAGTTTCCGTATCTCCATGTCCACGCATTTCCAGACAGCATCTCCATTGGATGATAAGGTTTCTTGAGAACTTTGTTCTCTGAACAGCATTTCTCAAGGGGTGAAGTGGGTACTTTGTGAAAGAAATCAGCAATTGACTGTGCATTGGCTTCCTTGAGGGGTCCCGCCTCTATCTATTTTGTGAAGAGGTCCACAATGACAATGATGTATCGGTTGCCAGTCAAGGTCAAGGGTAGAGGACCAATTACATCTATTGCAATGTGGGCGAATGGTACTGGTTCTATGTATGTGTGCTGATCCCAGGGCTTGATTTCGTTGGTCTTGTTTTTGTTTCTGACATTTGTCACAGGTCTTGACAAATTGTCTGATATCTTCCTCCATTCCTGGCCACCACATTGTTCTTCTTGCTTTGTCGTATGTGTTTTTTCCTCCTAGATGGCCAAGTTCATGTATTGATTTCATTGCTTGCTCCTTCTTGTGATTGGGTATGACTAGTAGTTTTCCTTTCTTCAGTGTTTCTCCATTGGTTCAAATTGTTTCTATGTCCTGTTGATAATTGTTTGTGTCTATTCTTCTAGATGTTGGGGCATCTTTTGCTATTCCAGGTAGGTGATGATTCCATAGTAGAGTTCCTTATTCATGATTGATTTGCTGGTTGGAGGTATTTCGGGGTATCTGTGAGAGGGCATCAGCATTGGCATTGGTTCTTCCTGGGTGGTGTACGATTGTTATATCATAGGCTTGTAACTTCATGATTCATCTGGCATAGATTCCTTTAGGTTGTCCAGTGGTCAGTAGCCAGGTGAGGGCTGAGTGGTCTGTCTGGATAGTGAAGTGTCTTCCAGCAAGGTAGTAGTGGAACTTTTCTACAGCCCAGATGACCGCGAGGCATTCCAACTTGTAGGATTCATATTCTTTTTCAGCTCCTCTGGTTCCTTGGCTCAGGAATGCGATGACATACTCTACTTTGTCCTTCTTCTGGGCAAGGACTGCTCCAAGTCCTTGTGTACTTGCATCTGTCTGTAGGATAAATTCTTGAGTCCAATTGGGTCTTCTAAGGATGGGTGCCTGGGTCAGCCTGACCTTGAGTTCATCAAATGCTTTTTGTTGCCTGCCAGTCCATTGGAACTTGATATCCTTCTTGTTGAGTTCATAAATTGGGCCTGCAATGTTGGAAAATCCTCTAATAAATCTGCGATAGTAGGAGGCGAGTCCCATGAAGACTTGGGCTTCAGTGACTGTAGTGGGTCTTGGATATACTGCTACTGCCTGTATCTTGAGAGGGTCCATGTGTGTTCCATCTCGGTTAATGACATGTCTAAGGTAGGAGATCTCGATTTCCGCAAACTTTCATTTCTTCGGTTTGATGTAAAGACCATGCTTCCTCAACCTTTCCATCATCTGCTGGATGTGCTGCAGGTGTTCTTTGGCTGTCTTGCTGTAGATGATTACATCATCCACATAAACCATCATACATCTTCCCATATCATAGTGGAAGATTTTGTTCATCATTCGCTGGAAGCTTGCTGGTGCATTGCACATTCCAAATGGCATTCACAGATAGACATAGGTTCCGTCTGGTGTGATGAAAGCTGATTTCTCACTTGCTGCTTCTGTGAGACTGATTTGGTAAAATCCTGAGTATAAGTCCAAGGTGCTGTAGTATTGTGCCTTATCTCCCAGAGTTACAAGAATGTCGCTGATGAGAGGCAGTGGTTGGCAATCCTTCTTGGTAACTAAGTTGAGCTTTCTGTAATCGGTACAGAGTCTTGGTGCGAATTCTCCTGGCTTACTTCCTTTCTTCAGGGCTAGTACAACTGGTTAAGCCCAGGGACTACTGGCTTCTTTGATGATACTGGCTTCTTCCATCTGCTTGATTTCTTCTCTGAGCCATTCATGGTAGGCTGGTGGGATGGGTCTTGCCTTCTGATAGATTGGTTCAGTGTCTCCTGTATCTACATCATGATAGTAATGCAGGGTCTTTCCTTTGATATCTTTGAAATCTGTAGCAAGAACATCCTCAAATTCATAGAGTATCTTCTTGAGTTCTTTCTTGAGTGGAAACTCATTTCCAATAGTGTAGCTGTGCTTGGTTGTGGTCTCCACCTTCTTGTGATCTAATTCAGTGATTTTGGTGCTGGCGAATACTCCTCTTTCTGTGGATCCGAATCCCTTCCTTCCTCTCTCTGTTTCCTGCAACTTCTTGACTTCCATGATCTTTGGTTATAGTACTGGGAAGATCAGCATCTGTGCCAATCAGTCCTTCTTCTTGATTGGGAATGGGATTGTAGGATTGTGGTTTCTTGCAATGAGCAATATTTCTCCAATATAGTCTGAATCGATAACTCCTCCTTCAATGGTGATTTCGCTTTTTGCCAGGCTGCTTCTTGTTTTGAGAATTCCAACGTGGTTATTTGGGATGGTCATCTCTAGTCCAGTTGTGAGTAGGGTGGTTGTCTGGGGCTCCAGTATAGTTTCCTCCACTGTGACAATATCCATTCTGGCTGCATTTTTCAACTCGTATTCTGGTAGAACTGCATCAGGATGGATTTTCCGAATCTTGACCTTGATCTCTTCTTCATCGTCACTGTCTTCTAGGAGGGCTGGTGGTTCGTCATCTTCCTCCTCTTCCCTTTTTCTTCTGGCCTGTTCTTCGAGAACCTTTTGTTTTCTTTTATAGTAGATCTTCTTGATTCTACCAGTGCATTGGTAGCAATCATTGACATGCTCCATACAGTACATCTTGATTCCGTGGGGGCAGACTCCTTGTGGCGCATATCCTTCTGCAAATCTTCTTGCACCATTCCTCCTCACTCATCCATCCAACTTTCTTCTTCTTTTTCTGCGTGGTTACCATGTAGGCTTCCTCTTGTTCACCTTCTTCTTCCTCCATCTCGGAGAGCACTCCTTTGTTAACATTGATAGGGATTCACATCTTTTGTCCTCAGTAGACAATCTGCATCTTCTGTGCGTTCAGATCGATTATTGCTCTGACTTTGTGAAGCCACTGGTTGCCGATGAGGATGTCGTAGTTGGTTGCATTGGTTACAATCACATCAACTTGGATGATTGCTCCTCTGAACTTGATGGGAACATCTTAGATCTTTCCCAGAGGGGTGGCTCTTGTGCCATCTGCTGTGATGAATACCAGCTTGGTTGCTTCTTTGATCTCCCATCCTAAGTGATCTACTGCCTTCTTACTGAGGAGACATCCTCCTGCTCCTGTATCTATGATGGCTTCAAAGATTCTATCTTTGATTTGGCAGGTTGTATAGGCAGAAGTCTTGCAGTTGTCTTCACTTTCTTCTCCAGAGTCTTCTTGAACATTATTGGCCTCCATTATCTTCCAACCTTGCTCCTTGGTGGTTTCTGCAAGTCCAAATCTCATTTGCTGTCTGAATGTGGGGATTTCTGCCAGCTGGCCGAAGGTTGTATTGACTTTTTGTTAGCTGAGATCCTTGAAGATATCATACTTGAAAGTCTTGGTCTTGCGAAGCTTCTTCTCCTTTTCTCCTTCACTTGTTGGAGTGGTTCCTCGGATGATATCTTGGACTGCTTGCTCGAGCTTTATGTCTTGATCCATTTCTTCAGCTTGGCTTTCTGTGGTTATTTCCATCTGCTTTTCCACTGGGTTCTTCTTGGGTCTTCCTGGCAGTCTCTTATAGGGTTCCTTATGAACATCCTTCTTAGTGGTCTGAGTTGGACAGGCCTCCCATTCCTCATCTGAATCTCCGATCTCCTCGAAGGTGATGATGTTGGCTTGCTCCTTATTTCTAGTAGTAGCATTGCTTGGCTGGGCCTTGCACTTGGTTTCACTCATACATTCATATGAGTAGTGGCCTTCTTCTCTATAGCTGTAGCAGGTACCTTTCTTCTTGTCTGAGGTGGTGGCAAACTTCTGAATTGGGCAGCAATCTCTTCCTCTGATTTCCTTTACCACATCTTCTAGGTGAGCAGTTATTTCGGCAAACTGCTTGGCAAGTTCCTCCATAGGATCACTGTTTCTCTGTTGTTCTGTAGCTCTTGGTTGTGGTGTCTTTCGATCGATCATAGTGGTAGGGATCACACTGGTTGTCTTGGGTGCTTCGATTCTAACTCCAGTCACTCTTTCCATTATGTGGTCTTGTGGATGTCTGGCTATCCAATATCGCTGAGCATAGGTGACCTTTTGTGCCAGATCCAGGACTACTGGTAATGAGCGGATGGCCAAGGCTATCTCTGGGTGAACTCCTTTCATGAAGGTTGCTTCAGCTACTTGGTCTCGGATGGTATCAGCATAATCCGCGAGGATTATCTGATATTAGATTCTTGTGAAGAATGTGTTTGGATCCTTGCTCATTCCTTGATATGTTGTATTGAGCTGGTCCTTCAGAGCTTGCTTGATCTCATCTGTGTAATAGGTATTCCAGAGCCAGGTCTTCTGTGCTATCAGTATAGCATCAGCATCATTTCCTGCATAGGTTGCGGCTGTGAATGCTGCTCTTGCAGGTCCTCATAGGCTGTAGGGCATGAGGGCTACTTGCTGTGCTGCAGTTTAGGTCCTAACAGCAGCATACTGCTCGAAATCATCTATAAAGGTGACAATTGATTCATCTGAAGTATATCCATGGAATACAGGTGGTCTCATATCCATTTTGTCCAATTGTGTTGTTTGAGTTCTTGTGGTAGCGGTTGTTCATTGTTCAGCTTGAAAGTGAGGGATTCGTCTTGAATCACCAGCCAATGGGCACCAAGTTGTAGCATAGCGGATGCTTAACCTTGTAAGTATGTCGGATTTCTATATTTTGAATTCTTGATCTTCTTTGACTCTGCAGAGTCCTCAGTATGCAGGGGTGGGTGAGTTCAAAGTGTATCTGCCTGTGGGCTTACTAGTTCCTTTACTTTCTCTTTGCTTTGAACTATTTCGATCTGAGGTTTATTCACTCTAAGATACTGGGTTATTTATACAAGTTTGCTAACTATGAGATGGCTACTGAGTTACATGGCTAAGTTATGAGTCATTTAGTATGTGTCAAGACTTTTCGACATTGTCTAAATGCTATACTATATTGGGTCATTGATTTCGCAAGTGTTGAAATATTTCGACATTGTCTAACTCGGAGACTTGGCTAACTATAAGGCTATACTATACTGGGAATCGGATTCAGGTACCACGATCAAATGTCTAATTCCCCTGATTCATATTACTAATTTGGATTGACCGTCACAATATATAATTTAGGTACTAGATTCTATAGCTACTACTGATAAAGATGTACAAGATATGGTAATTGAAGAAAATGAGTGAACAAAATTGAGCGAAGTTATTAATGTTTTAGAGGTAAGTAAAAAGGTATTTATTAATATTTTTTCAGATTTAGTTTTATTTTACTCATCTTTTTTTATACTTTTATTCTTTATTTTCCTTTAGTATTTTAATGAATATACAAAAGAAGTTGTTCAGCAAAAGTTTCTAATGATATATTCTTGATTGATCAACTTGAAGACCTGCTAGACTTATTGGAGAATGAAGATACATCTTGCTTAAGACAAAAGGAAGCTATTGAAGCAGATTTGAAGAAGCTTAAAAAATATTATTCAAAAACAAGTACTTCTGTATTTTCTGTCAGTACTAGTGAGTCAAGTGTTGTTTTTTATAAATTAAAATGAGAAATTTCATTATTTTGAATGTAATTTCAATATTTGACTTGTTTTAGATCTATAATTAACACTCTAATATCATAAAGATCAAGGCTGGAAAAAAGGAGGTAGAGTAATCAATTACTAACATATATTGGAAAAACTATACATCTCTACTGGATTCTGACTATGGTTTGGATAACTATATAAATGATTCCATTATATAACATCTTTATAGTAAAAAAAAAGATAGAGAAAATCTTCAATAGATGAGCTTATAATATATTTGTCTACTGATCAAGTAATCTTATTGAAGGATATTGGTACATTAGATTGATGGAAGATAAGAATTTTAATAATTATTTTTATTAAATATTATAGTATTTGGCTCTAAAATTCCCAATATTTTAAATATATAGAGATGTCAAATGGACTTTTCTAATTTGAGCAATATGGCCAGAGATTATCTGGCTATTCCCACAAAAAGTGTACTAGTTGAATGGGTGTTTACAGATGATAAAGAGCTTATTGTACCAAGGAGATGCTCTCTTAAAGCTGAGATCATTCAAGCATATATATATCTGAAATTCTGATGGAGCTCAGCATCCTGATTTCAGCTTATTGTAATTACATAACATCAGGCTGAAGAATATTGAAAGAAGTTGATTTAGTTCAGAGAATAATACTAAATTAATTTTTCAATAAATATATCTCAAATTTGACTTATTGCATTGGGGGGTCAGATATGCAGTGAGAGGTAATTAAGCACATATAGCTATCCAATACATACATCTGCATCTGGCTCAGTATATCCAGTATAGTACATTTGTCTAGCAATCAGATACTTCTGACAATCAGGCACTTCTGGCAATTGGGTATATCCAGCAATTATATGCACCATTTCCCTGCTCTCCTTTTCTTACAACTCTGCTCAAAAAGGCTGCCTGTGCTCTTTCTTCAAGATGCAGCATGTTCTTTGCCCTTTTTTTTTTTTTTGTAAGGCCTTTGTACTTGCTGCTTTATTTCCTCACTCTTCAAATTCTTGCAGCTCATTTTCTACATGCCTTGCTACTTGAAAAGACTGTCCACACTCTTTTCTCAAGATACTGTTGTAACTATTCTCCATGTTTTTTTTTTTTTTTTTTTTTTTTTTTTTTTTTTTTTTTTT
>RBNI01001001.1:0-25198 GCA_003990745.1 Jimgerdemannia flammicorona | reverse complement strand
AAAAAAAAAAAAAAAAAAAAATCTCCCACACATTGTGAGCCATCATAGTGTACATTATGAGCTTCATTTGTGAGTTTGATAATGTGAATGTGATCTTGCATAATGCTTGGTAATCATTTGCAGAGTCATAATCTTGAATTAATACTTGTAGCTTTATATACTCTGCCAAGCTATATTTATTGAGAAGATTTATTATATAAAATGCCCAAATGGCATAGTCTTTCCCATCAAAGATCAGGATGGACCTCTTGGCTGTGTTTACACTAACAACCAGGACTATATTTCCCATACCTGTTGAGGTTACACCTGTGGGAGAAATGCTCATGATTGGTGTATCTATTTTTATACTCACATTGCTAGGCTGATCATCAGACATTTCTAGCATAGTGTATTTTAAAAAGGTATTTTGCTATAGCTGCTTAGTGCTAGCAGGGCTCATAACCTTTGTTGTTAAGAGAGGCGATTTTATTGAAGTTGCGTAGGTCGCGTATTTCTCTATGTTACTGATGAATGACATAAATCTGATGGAATGGCGTAAGGTCACGTGCTGGCATATCGAGTTGCCATCCCAACAGAAATTTTACCTTCTGCAGATGCATACGGCAATGACTTGATCGTCTCTGTGTTCTACACGTTTTACACCCTCTCTTTATCATCACATCATGATTCATCTTTTCAAGATTATGATCGAGGTTGGCCCCGCTCTCCCGCTCGACGGTGGCACATACAACTGCATACTGAATACGACTTTGAAACTATTTGAGGCCGTTGCTGCTTTCTGATGATGCCAGTATCACTTTGTTAGGCCTTCCAAACCGGCGTTCACTATGTTGTCCTTATGGGGATGAATGTCATCCGTGGCACTATCGCCTCCGCCATCCTTGCCGCTAACTGGAACGACAACATACTCAGTCGCCTCACCCGGTACAGATTTTCAACGGCTTCCGCGTTGGCTAATTGCAGTGAACTACGTTGAAGACCAGAAATCCTAAAGGTGATGCGCTACATGTGGGGCTTGGTATTCTTCAATGCTTTCATCGCCTTGGTGACGACGGCAGTCCTCTTTGATTTCATTCCATCTTTTTATTGTCATCGTTTCTCTTCACCACATCTGTGCATGTAAACTTTTCTTTTTCGGATTTCGGAACAATTATTCTTGTCCATAAAATGAGATACGTATGGTCGCTTGAGAACAGGTCTGATGGCCCACAGAATGCTCCAGAACGTCGTTCAGAACAACGTTATGAAGCGGTCGCGTAAGAGAGTTCTGGCCAGAATGCAGCTGACAGAGATCCCATTTTACAACTCGCGCTCTGGAATTCTGCGCAGTTTGCGTACCAACGTTCGCGGCTCGGTCACTGACCAAGCAGAACGCCCCGGACTGCCTTAGTGGTTCATAGAAAGTTCGTGTAGCATATCTGGCATGTATCTGTTCTGATGGCGTTCCAGCACGGTTCTGATGCTATTTGAGCGTTCTACTGGAAAAATTGGCATTGCCTTATAGTTTATTATTATTATTATTATTATTATATACAAATCAATAAAATAAGACTACAAATAAATCTAATTTGCTTATGAATGAGTTGGACAGATGGATGAACGACCGAGTGCAGAACGGTGCCCTAAATGCAGAACGATGATAAGCGACGACTAAGCAAAAAAAAAATGACGACTAAGCACAGAAATGGCAATGAACGGCGATTTAGTGCAGAAAAGCGATGAACGACTAAGCGCAGAACGGCGATGACGTCGACGACTATGGATGCTGGATAAGCACAAAACGATGACAATGATTAAGCGCAGAAAGCCGGTTGCAGAGAGCCGACTAAATGCAGAATGACGATGATAATACTCTGCATGGGTCAACCTAGAAGGCGAACAGAGTGGTTTCCTCTGAGACTCTCATTGAAAGGATTGATGGTCGGGTGTTTATGAACGAGCTATAATAGACCTATAACATCGACTCACGGGCACCTGCGGCTGACATGACTCGAACTATGCACTATGTAGTGCGTTCACAACAGGAGAACCTCGGGGTCGACAATCTCGGTGGGGGGGTTTTGTCATTGCGTGTAGAGTGTATGCGTGGGCGTGGGAAGGAAAGGGGAGTGGCATGACCACATGACCATAAAATTAACAGTGAGCTCCTTGCACGCGTGAAGGACAATTTACAATGGACCACGCAAACAGAGTTACACATACAATACGCAAGTTGCTCTAACGTGGCCAGGCCTCGCACGCAGCTGATCCTTCAACGTAGCCATTGCACAACCCTAAAAAAGGGCTCGTTTAACACGTGCGCCGTGACATCACTTTTGCCAACTAGTAGGCTGCTTTCTTAGCTGGCAACCCAAGCCAAAAATGAGTATTTTAAAAGGCTTATTCTTCAATAAAATATTAAAATATATATAAAAAGAGTTTCATAGATTTATAACTAAATAGTTTTTCTACAATGCAATGAAACTATTTTTGAAAAAATATTTGTGTAAGTGGGAGTAGTATTGACTTGATGCACGTTAAGTCAGATGACACGATTATCGCAATTAGCTTTGATAGTCACAGGTTTATAATGGGCGTATGTATATATTGACTGGCAAATTGGGCGTTGGTTCATCGTTAAACCAGCCCCTTATGCTAATTCTGCCGTTTCACCAACTGCCGACGGAAACAGTGGGCCCTCGCCGAAACCGGTGTAGCTGAGAATTTGGAATGGCTTTCCTTTCAACCAGCATTATAGCTATAGAGTCTCGTTACTCGCGGCAATTGTCTCTACTATCTTCAAAGGAATCGTCTTGAAGCATTTTTTTGACGAGTATTTTGCTGCTGGACGCACTCTGGATCTTGACGGTGCAGTCTCTCATTCGCTTGCATGCCCTCGCACTCTCAGATTCACGAAATTGGATTTCGGTACGCTTTACAGCTTTTCGTTCGCGATCCCTCCATTTCTTTACCTCGCCTTTATTTTCGAAATGGTTTATTGTGTATTTAGAGATATTTTCAAAAAAATATTATACTTGGTGTATATCTAACTAGGGGAGTTTCTCAATTTACTGTGAACTAAAAAATTACGTTAGCTGGAGTTAAGTTGGATACGCATAATTATCTCCTTGGCTCGTAAGACAAGATTTTTATTGACACCTGGCGCTAACTACTCTTACCAGTACATTCTTTACTGCACACTTAAAAAGATATGAAAAGTTTAAGTGCAATCAACCTCAAAAAATTAAGACCATAGAAACATTACTTAATTTATACCAACAATATGATGAATTCGTAAAGCCAACAGGATAATTTAACTATGATCAGCTTCGTTTGCGCCTGGTTTCAATTTTGCAGTTGGGTGAAATTAAAACTGACTAATAGGTTGTAGCGCTCTATTCCCCAATGACTGGGTGACGGCAACGTTTTCTGGATTTCCGGCTGAAGCTCGCCGAAAACGGAGCGGCTGCGCTCTTGAAGGGACCACGCCATCATGCCAATACGCCAACAATAAACCTGCCACGTGTACGCCACTGCGCGGGATCTTTACACCAACACTCTTTCAGCACTGCCTCAAACTTCGCTGACGCTTCGGAGATAATGCTCTCACGCAAGCGATCTGGGTCACTCGGCGCGATGTCTAGTGGTGGCACCTCCGTGACGACAGGGTTGCAAAGCAGTAGATGTCAGACGTAGGAATCTGCGTCTCGTGGACAAAGTGCGGTACTCGATCCGGCCGTACGATGTCTGGCGTCGTCGGAGGATCAGGTCATGCCGACGTTGATCAGAGCTGGCGTGTTTTGGTAAATATACATCACATTGCCAGGGGAGATCAAGGTGACTGTAACCAAAGCGATAGAGATCGGAGAGGCGTTGCGCGAGGAGCGCAAACTTGTGTGCGTTCTGAGACCATTCTGTTGTTTAGTTCGCGGGGGAAGTTTCGATGCGCGAAGGGAAAGGCCATTAGGTAGGCGTGGGTCGCGGATGTTGAGAAAGCCTGGAGAGGTGAAACAATCTTTCAAATCTCTCAAATCTCCGACATCAAATATCTGTGCACCCTCGCATGTAACCCCAAAGGTCAACGATGGCTTCAGTGCCTTCCTTTGACATCATAGTCTATGGATGCAAATCCAGGGTCAAGGGAAGTTGATACCATTGGAAATGGTGACTACATAATTCGAACATCGCTACGTTCTTTCAAGC
This sequence comes from Jimgerdemannia flammicorona, assembly GCA_003990745.1. Classification (NCBI taxonomy): domain Eukaryota; kingdom Fungi; phylum Mucoromycota; class Endogonomycetes; order Endogonales; family Endogonaceae; genus Jimgerdemannia; species Jimgerdemannia flammicorona. The sequence goes on along the minus strand of RBNI01001001.1, from coordinate 21,016 downwards.
ATAAATTTTCAATTTCTCCCAAAATATTCAAGTCGTGAATTAAAAGTCAAAGAAGTGGTGAAATAGTAGAATTAGCGTTAGGGACTGGTCCTAACCCGAACCCATTCGTTTGGTCCCATTCGGTTTGGCCCCAACCCAAAACTTACCGTGGTTCATGATAATGGCATGTGATTGTATCACACATGATATCACATCCAGTCCACTCAGTCCATGTTCGCTCATCATACAATCTTTCGCTCTTCCAGTCGACGTTCTCCAGTCCCGTTCGATCGTCCAGTCTACGATCAGATTTCAGATCAGATTTCAGAATTCATTGTACGAGGAAGCCTGACAGAATGTCATCTTTCTGATTTCCTCTCATGGAGTTTCACGTGATAGTATGGACCAACCGTTCGGACTGAGACCGGAATTTTCGGATTGGGACTAAGGAGCTTTAGATTGGTTTGGGGGAGGAACTGCGCGATTTTAGATGCCTTCCTCTACAGGAATCTCGAAATAAATACAAGATGAAATTAGTGAATGATCTTATCTATGTCTATATTATTTTATATGCGTCAGTAGAACAGCACTGTCATGGCGAAGAACTCTCTCCGATTTACCAGTCCAGTATGCAGTAAGGATTTCACATAGGTTCTAATTGAGGTCACATATGTAAGCTACCTGCTAGATCTCGAATGCTTCTGGAGTTACGTGTCTGTTTGGAATCTGCAACAGAACCGAACCATCCAGTACGGACTCTGATACCTAAACAGAAATATAATATATCATATATATCATGACTTTTATTTCTGAAATACCATCTTATTATATCATAAAGTCTATGAATGTACATGTCCATGACCACAATGGCTGGTGTGAGATTCCTTGGATTCATGCCAATGTACTCTCAATCAAAAAATAATTGAGAAAAAAATATAGTATATATTCACAAAGTTTACAATATATATCAGTAAATACAATAAGTGCTTATTATAAACTCAAACAGTAAAGCTTCAATTATTGGTCCTGCTATTTAGAAAAATATTGAATATTAATTTATATAAAAATTGAAAATTTTAGTATTAGCTATAATATGTTAAGACTTCTGTAATAATAAGCTTTCTTGGAATACTTATATATTACTTAGGAACTTGATATATATAGTTTAGAAGGTCTTTTAACTAGTTGAGAAAGTATTTTATTTATAGTAAAAAAACTAATACCTCAATTTGGACTGTAGTCTAAAGAATTTTCACTATACAAAGACTAAATCTCTTGTGATTCTGATTTTCAGAGAATGTTCAAAAGATTTATATACTAATTCTCAATAATATAGAAATTAGCTAGACTTCTGAAGTTTAGTCAGAAATCTAGAGTAACTTAGATGTCATTACTAAAAAACTCAGGGAAGGTGTATGTGTATAAGAACTTGTTGTTTTCTTGACTGAACCAAACTGATTTATTTCGGATTTTTGCTGGGGTATTTATACATTTGTTGGCTAACTGGTAACTAATGCTATGCTAAATCGGGTCTGTGACTTCGTGTTCTGAGTTAAGTAGCTTGCTGCTGCGGCTCAATGCTAATATATGCCTTCTCGAAGTCGCTCGTTCGTGACGCCGTTCGTTCGCGGAATCGTCTTTTCGAAATGTAATCCTATTACAAATTCATGAAATAAATATAAAAGATAATTCTAATTTTAGATATTTTTGACATATTGCATTTCCAGTGTGAGTCTCATAGAGATTCATAGCGTAATGTGTTGACTTGATCACCTTTCAGCTCATGGAGGTGACCCTGTTCAATAGATTACATATAGGAAACACCAGAATAACCAGATATTGGTGCGGCATGGTCGAACAGTATAAATATAAGCATAATCACATTAGAATAGTGTGTATATTTCATATGCTGTCTAAAAATGGACTTGTCTCGCATACCAAATATCTATTCGAAGTTGTGAAATTGCATGTCGCGCCCTTCGAAGGTCAGTACATCGAGGGATTTGCCTTTGTCCAGACTGAGTGGGCTCCTATTCACCTTTGTCACGAGCTCCTGCTTGAATCTTTCGAATTCTTCCTCCATCTGGTTAAAGCTGTTGCGGTCACAGACGCTGCACTCCACGGATTTGAGCTTTTCAGTACATATAGAAATGTGACTTTTGGTGTGGGATCGTTTTTTTAAAGAAAAAAATGAAGAAAATATTTTTGATAAAATGGAAAATATTTTTCAACCTTATTATGATAATATAAATAGCATTAATAAGGATAAAAGTAATGAAGAAGAAGATAAAGATGAATTATTTATAGAAGATTATCAATTAGCAAATTTAATATTTTTGCATAAAGGTAAAAAAACAAAAATTATAAAAAATACAAAATATAAATTTGGTAATTCTACATATACTTTAAGAATATATATATAATAAAGAAGTTGCTCAAGGATCTGCTCAAATTACAGATTTTTTTTAATAAAAATATTATTATTTTCAATAATAATGATGAAGATTCTAATAATACTGATATAGATATTGAGAATTTTACTTATGAAGAAGAGCATGATTATAATTTTTAATAATATTAATGAAAAATTATCTGAAAAAAATATTAATAAATAATTAAAAGTAAAATTAATAGCTTTAGCTCTATATTTTAGATTTAGACAAATTGGCTAAAGTAAGTGATACTATTACTATTAGTTTAGGTTGAAAATCTTAAGATACTAGAGAAATTGTTTATTGGTCAAAAGAATTTAAAAAATAATTATATATTTATATTTATTAAAAAGAGATCAATATACTAAAATTCAAAGTTTATTAACTTATGAGAATTATTATCTTAAAGTACTTCAATATTTTAAAGAAAATAAATTTGATATTATATTATTAAGTTTTAAAAACTATATAAATAAAAATATTTTATCTTTATTTGGAATTGATAAAAATATATAAATATATAGTATAAAATTGGTTTAAAAAAGAAAAAGATTGGATTTTAAGTAAAGTTCAAAAAGAAATTTATTATAATAGATATAAAAGAGAAGATATATTAAAAGATTGAGAAGAGTTTTTAAACTAAATAAATATTTATAAAAAATTCCTAATAATAGTTAATGAAAAAGATATTAAAAAAACTTATTTATTCTAAACTTAAAGAAGATGAAAAATATTATATTTTTATTATATGATAAATTAATTTTTTATTCAAATAATAGTAAAAAAAAATAATTTAGTATTCTAAAGATAAAATATCTTTTAGAGAAAAAGAAAAAAAAAAAGTATTAATAGTAAGTAAATTTTTAATTAAAACAATTAGCTCTTTATATTTAAGTAAAAAAAAATGAGTTAGATTTTTTTATATTTCTAAAATAATAAGAGAAACTATAACATCTGAAATAATAGAGATAGTTGGTAGACTTCAGACAATATGGTTAAATAAGTTAAAAAAAAAGTAATTTCTATTTTGAAAATTATATATTTTAATTATATTATAATTTTTATATTTAATAATTTAACAGAATATTAAGTATTTATATCAGATATTTAAAATATTTATAAATGATAAATGAATTTAAATTAGAGAGAAAAACAGAGAGAAATTAGAAATATAATCTTAAAAAATAGATATTGTAATGGTCAATCTGAATTAGTAACATGAATCAGGGGAATTAGATATTTGATTGTAGTATCTGAACCCAATTTCTGATATAGTATAGCCACATAAATAGCAGTCATATTTTACCATTGGTGAAAACTTTACCATTGGCAAAAACTTTACCATTGGCAAAAACTTTATCATTGACAAAAACTTTACCATTGGTAAAATCTTCATAGATGGTGAAAGATTCAATACTGACAGAAAATGACTCATTACTTAGCCACCTTATAGCTAGCAAACTTGTATAAATAACCCAGTATCTTAGAGTGAATAAACCTCAGATCAAAATAGTTCAAAGCAAAGAGAAAGCAAAGAAACTAGTAAGCCTGCAGGCAGATACACTTTGAACTCACCCACCCCTGTATTCCAAGGACTCTGCAGAGTCAAAGAAGATCAAGCTTTCAAGATACAGAAATCCAACATACTTCTAAGGTTAAGCATCTACTACATTACAACTTGGTGCTCATTGGCTGGTAATTCAAGATGAATCTCTCACTTTCAAGCTGAACCACTACCTGAACAACCATACAACCAAGACATCTAGACAAAATGGATATGAGACTACCAGTATTCTATAGTTATACTTCAGATGAGTCAATCATCACCTTTATTGATGATTTCAAGCAATATGCTGCCATAAGAGACCTGACAGCAAGACAGCAAGTAACCCTCATGCCTTTTAGTCTCCAAGGACCAGCAAGAGCAGCATTCACAGCCACTATCTATGTAGAAAATGATGATGATGCTATGCTAGTGCCGGAGATCTGGCAGGGGGCTGGGATTGGAGAGAGATGAGACTGGGCAGGTGTCTGGTCATGGATCAAGGTTGTGTCGAGGTGGCTCCTGCCAAAACTCTGAGTAGCATGGTGGAGACTGCTGCATCGAAATGTGATGCTAAACTTTAGGGCCAGCCATCTGGTGGATGGAGGAGTCTTTGAATGTGAGGAGTGTTATAATGTAGGGCAGGAGGGAGAGGTGGTGCAGATCTCTGAACATTGGCTGGAGGAGTGCGAGAGTATGGAGAATTTTTGGAAGGTAGTTAGGGAGAGGTTGGGAGTATTGGTGCCTGACCCTGAGGTGGGTGGGCAGTGGGCAGCACTGCAGTCAAGGCTGGTGGGGGGGGTGGGGAATGAGTGGCTGACAGTTGGTTGGGCCGTCGTGATATGGGTGGGGCTTGTGGAACACTGGTGGAGCATCTTTGAGGTGGGCCCCCAGTGGCCAGTGAGACTGAGGGTAGTGAGGTGGGAAGAGCTGATGCTCGAGCTCTTCAAGGCATGGTGGATTGGTTGGGGCCCCAAGGGGGGGGGACGTAAGGGACTAGTAAGGAGGATTGTAGAGAAGAGTGGTGGAAGAGTTGTGGTGAAGGTGGATGGGGTATCATTTGCAGGAACTAGGGAGGGGGGGGGTCCTTGTGGGATAGGTTGAGGGCTTAGGCTGTATCAATATTACTATAGATGCTGGTTAATAAAGGGAGTCCAAGTGACTATACTATGCTAGCAGCACAGAAGACCTGGCTCCAAGCCATATACTATACAGATGAGATCAAGCAAGTACTAAAGGATTAGCTCAATACAACATATCAAGGAATGAGTGAGAATCCAAACACATTCTACACCAGAATCTGATATCAGATAATTCTTGCAGATTATGTTGCTGCCATCAGAGATCAAGTAGCTGAAGCAACCTTCATGAAAGGAATCCACCCAGAGATAGCCCTGGCCATCTGCTCATCACTAATAGTTCTGGATCTGGCACAAAAGGTCACCTATGCTCAGCGATATTGGATAGCCAGACACCCATAAGACCATACAATAGAAAGAGTCACTGGAGTTAGAATTGAAGCACCCAAGGCAACCAGTGTGATCCCTACCACAATGATCAATTGAAACACACCCCAGCCAAGAGCTATAGAGCAGCAGAGAAATAGTGACCCTATAGAGGAACTTTCCAAGCAGTTTACTGAAATAACTGCTCACCTAGGAGATGTGGTAAAAGAAATCAGAGAAAGAGACTGCCACCCAATTCAGAAGTTCGCCACCACCTCAGATAAGAAGAAAGGTATCTACTATAGCTGTGGAGAAGAAGGCCACTACTCATACAAATGCATGAGTAAAATCAAGTACAAGGCCCAGCCAAGTAATGCTACTAGAAATAAGGAATAGGTCAATATCATTACCTTTGAGGAAATCAGAGAGTCAGATGAAGAATGGGAGACCTATCCTATACAGACTATCAAGAAAGATGTCCACAAGGAATCTTATAAGAGGCCCCAGGAAGACCTAAGAAGAATCCAGTAAAAAAACAAATAGAGACTGCCACAGAAAGCCAAGTTGAAGAAATGGATCAAGATATGGAACTAGAACAAGCAGTTCAAGATATCATCCAAGGAACAGTAAGGGAGAAAAAGAAAAGAAGCTTCACATGACCAAGACCTTCAAGTATGATATTTTCAAAGATCTCAGTTAACAAAAAGTCAATGCAATCTTTGGTCAGCTCATAGAAATCCCAACATTCAGACAGCAAATGAGGTTTAGACTTACTGAAACAACCAAGGAGCAAGGTTGGAAGATAACTGAGGCCAACAATGTTCAAGAAGACTCAGGAGAAGAAAGTGAAGACAACTACAAGACCTCTGCTTATGCAATCTGTCAAATCAAGAACAGAATCTTTAAAGCCATTATTGATACTAGAGCAAGAGAATGCCTTCTCAGCAAGAAAGCAGCAGACTGCCTAGGCTGAGAAGTTGAAGAAGTAACCAAATTGGTATTTGTCACAGCAGATGGTATAAGAGCTACTCTACTGGGAAAAATCCAAGATGTTCTCATCAAGCTTAGAGGAGCAACCATCCCAGTTGATGTGATTGTAATCAACACAACCAACTATGACATCCTCATTGGCAATCAATAGCTTCATAAAGCCAGAGCAATAATTGACCTCAATGTGCAGAAGATGCAGATCATCTACTAAGAACAGAAGATATAAATTCCCATCAATATCAACAAGGGAGTCCTGCCCAATATGGAGGAAGAAGAGAGTGAACAAGAGGAAGCTTACATAGTAACCACTCAGAAGAAGAAAAAGAAAGTTGGACAGATGAGTGAAGAAGAATGGTGCAAGAAGATTACAGAAGGATATACACTATAAGGAGTCTGCCCCCATGGGATCAAGATGTACTGTATGGAGCATATCAATGATTGCTACCAGTGTACTGGTAAAATCAAAGAGATTTACCAACAAAGAAGACAGAAGGCTCTTGAGGAACAGACCAAAGAAGAAGAGGAGGAAGAAGATGATAAACTACCAGCCCTCCTTGAAGACAGTAATGATGAAGAAGAAATCAAGGTCAAAATTCAGAAGATTTACCTAGATGCAGTTCTACCAGAATATAAGTCAGAAAATACAGCCAGAATGGATATTGCTACTGTAGAAGAAACTGTACTGGAGCCCCAGACAACTACCCTACTTGCAACTGGCCTGGAGATGACCATATCAAAAGACCATATCAGAATTCTCAAGACAAGAAGCAGCCTGGCTAAAAGTGAAATTACTATTAAAGGAGGAGTCATTGACTCAGACTATACTGGAGAAATCCTACTCATTGTCAGGAATTACAACCCTACAATCCCATTCCCAGTCAAGAAGAAGGACTGATTGGTGCAGATGTTGATCTTTCTGATTCTACAACCAAAGATCATAGAAGTTAAGAAGCTGGAGGAAACAGAAAGAGGAAGAAAAGGATTCAGATCCACTGGAAGAGGAGTATTCACTAGTACCAAGATCACTGAACTGGACCACAAGAAGGAGGAAACTACAAACAAGCATAACTATACTATCAGAAATGAGTTTCCACTCAAGAAGGAACTCAGAAAGATACTCTATGAATTTGAGGATGTCTTTGCCATAGATTTCAAGGATATCAAAGAAAAGACCCCACACTACTACTATGATGTAGACACAGAAGACACTGAACCAATTTATCAGAAGGCAAGACCCATCCTACCAGCCTACTGTGAATGGCTTAGGGAAGAAATCAAACAAATGAAAGAAGCCAGTATCATCAAAGAATCCAGCAGCCCTTGGGCTTCACCAGTTGTATATACTAGCCCTGAAGAAAGGAAGCAAGCCAGGAGAATTCACCCCAAAACTCTACACTGATTACAGGAAACTCAATCTGGTTGCTAAAAAAGATCATCAACCACTGCCCCTTATCAGTAATATCCTTATAACCCTAGGAGATGAAGCACAATATTACAGCACTTTAGACTTATACATAGGATTCTATCAAATTGGTCTCACAGAAGCAGTAAGTGAAAAGTCAGCTTTCATCACCCCAGATGGAATCTATGTCTACCTGCAAATGCCATTTGGAATATGCAATGCACCAGCAAGCTTCCAGCAAATGATGAACAAAATCTTCCACTATTATATGAGAAGATGGATGATGGTTTACATGGATGATATAATCATCTACAGCAAGACAGCCGAAGAATATCTGTAGTACATCCAGCAGATAATGGAGAAGTTGAGAGAGCATGGTCTTTATATCAAGCCCAAGAAGTGTAAGTTTGCAGAAATTGAGATCTCCTACCTTGGTCATGTTATCAATCAAGATAGAGCATATACAGACCCCCTCAAGATATAAGCAGTAGCAGTATACCCAAGACTCACTACCATTACTGAAGCCCAAGCCTTCATAGAACTCACCTCCTACTATCATAGATTTATTAGAAGATTTTCCAACATTGCAAGCCCAATCTATAAACTAAACAAAAAGGATACCAAGTTCCAATAGACTGGCAGGCAGCAATAAGCATTTGATGAGCTCAAGGTCAGACTGACCCAAGCACCCATCCTTAGAAGACCAGACTGGACCCAAGAATTCATCCTTCAGACAGATGCAAGTACACAAGGACTAAGAGCAGTCCTAGCTCAAAAGAAAGATAAAGTAGAGTATGTTATTGCATACCTCAGCCATGAGACCCAAGGAGCTGAAAAAGAATATGAATCATACAAGTTGGAGTACCTTGCAGTCATCTGGGCTATAGAAAAGTTCCACTACTATATATCTTGCTGGAAGACACTTCACTATTCAAACAGACCACTCAGCTCTTACCTGGCTACTGACCACCAGACAACTTAAGGGGATCTATGCCAGATGGATCATGAAGTTGCAAGCCTACAATGTAACCATTGTACATCACCCAGGAAGAACCAATGCCAATGCAGATGCCCTCTCACAGACACTCTAACCAACAAACCAATAATGAATAAAGAGCTCTATTATGGAATCATCACATATCTAAGACAGCAAAAGATGTCCCAAAATCTAGAAGAATGGATACAAATAATTATCAACAGAATATGGAAACAATTTGAAACTGATGGAGAAATACTGAAGAAAGGAAAACTACTAGTTATACCAGAACACAAGAAAGAGCAAGCAATGAAATCAGTATATGAACTCGGCTATCTAGGAGGAACCAATATATTTGATAAGGCAAGAAGAACAATATGGTAGCCAGGAATGGAGAAATAGAAATAAGACCAATGAAATCAGACCCCAGAATTAGTACACATAGAACTAGTACTCTTTGCCCACATAGCAATAGATATAATTGGCCCACTACCTCTGACCTTAACTGGCAACTGATATATCATTATCATTGTAGATCTTTTTATGAAATAGATAGAGGCGAGACCCCTCAAGGAAGCTAATGTACAGTCAATTGCTGATTTCTTCTACAAAGAAATCATCTGCTGATTCAAGACCCCAATACAAGTAACCACAGATAGAGGAACAGAATTTGTGAACCAGTTCTTCAAGATTCTCTACAAGAAGTATAAGATCCAGTACATTCAGACTACAGCATATCATCCTCAAGGAAATAGACAAGCAGAAAAGACCAATAAAACCCTCAAGAATGTTATCACCAAGATCTGTGATAGCTATGAAAATTGGGATCACTATCTGCTAATAGCATTATCTGCTCTCTAGGATATTTGATCACAAAGTACCCATTTTACCCCCTGAGAAATGCTGTTCAGAGAAGAAAGTTCTCAAGGAACTCTATCATCCAATAGAGATACTGTATGGAAATGAGTAGACACAGAGATACAGAAACTACACCAAATCAGGAAGAAGGCAGAGGATTATATAAACAAGGTGCAGATATTATAGTGGAATAATACAGAAAAGATTCACAAGTCTCTGGAAATTATCAACATAGGAGACAAAGTCCTAGTGTATTAGAATATGGTAGAAGCTTCATGGTCATGAAAACTAGAGCCTAAGTAGGAAAGACCTTACCTTGTGCAAGATATAAAAGGAACCACCTTTTGGCTATGAAAACTCTCAGGCACAATTATTCCCACTACCATCCATCAAAACTAACTCAAGAAGTACTATGAACACTTAATGAAGTAATACAGTGGCCCTCAAGATCACAAGTACTGCCCAATGAGCAATAGAAAGACAGTGTGTTCTACCAAGCCACCCACAATAGAGGAATCCTTTGATAGTATCCAGAGTATAGTCCAGACCCACTTGTCATGAATTTCACACTTCAAGGCCTACCAGAACCAAACTGAGTTTCAGGAATACTTCAGGGTAGGACAACTACTAAATTCAAAACCAAAGATAAGAAAAGAAGACTGGATCAAGGAATATCAACTCTCCTACACTCAGATTATAATTACCAAGAGAGTGCACAAGTTATTTAAAGATGATGAGCCAGCCCTAGCCCATTTTTAAGAAGTAATCTCAGCTGACTTTGGATACATTAAGAGACAATATTAGAAGGATGTCATGGCACAAATTGCACAATACAAGGAGATACAAATCATAGAAGCCTGAGAGTTTGAGTGAATAGGATACTTCAGGGATGAATCACCTATTCAGGAGGAAGTTGTGATGGTCAATCTGAATTAGTAATATAAATCAGAAGAATTAGACATTTGATTATAGTATCTGAACCCAATTCCCAATATAGTATAGCCACATAAATAGCAGTCATATTTTACCATTGGCAAAAACTTTACTATTGGCAAAAATTTTACCATTGGTGAAAACTTTACCATTGGTGAAATCTTTATAGATGGTGAAAGATTCAATACTGACAGAAAATGACTCATTACTTAGCCATCTTATAGCTAGCAAACTTGTATAAATAACCCAGTATCTTAGAGTGAATAAACCTCAGATCAAAATAGTTCAAAGCAAAGAGAAAGCAAAAGAACTAGTAAGTCTATGAGCAGATACACTTCGAACTCACCCACTCCTACATCCCAAGGACTCTGCGAAGTCAAAGAAGATCAAGCTTTCAAGATACAGAAATTCAAGATTAAGTGTCTGCTATGTTATAATATATAAATATAATTAATAAAGAAAAAAAAGAGATAAACTAAAAAAAATAAATATAATTTTATAAAAAAGAGAATTATAGAAAGATAGTTTATATAAAATTATCAAAATGTATTAAAAATAAAATAAAAATAAAATTAAGAAAAAACTATTATATATAGAGAATTTAAAATTACAATTTGATTTTATTAATTAAAAATATATACTTAAAGAATTAATTATAGAAAAAGAATATAAAATTATTTTTTATCTTAAATTTTATTATAAATTAAATTATATTGAAAGATATTAAGAGACTACTAAAGCATTTACTAGAGAATTTTGTAATTATATATACTTAGAATTATTTAGTTTAAATTATATTTCAAGCTTTAGATAATATTTCATTATTTACTATTTACAAACTTATAAGAAAATCTTTTTAATATATAGATACTTATATATTACAAAGATTTAACAGAAAAAGCTACAAAATATATAGTTAGAAAATATCATTCTTATCATTGAATTTTTACAAAAATATTATTAAATATTTAATAAATAAATAAATAAATAAATAAGTAATTTAATAAAATATTAAAATAAATATATATTATATATCAAATATAGTAATATTCTAACCAAATGTAATTATTTCTATTTTGAGCATGTGTGACTGTGAATTTCCATGACCATAATTATAATAAATCATTATATATATCTGAAATTCCAATGAAAATTTCTATAAAAATTCCTATAAAAATTTCTATAGAATTTCCAACTAGTAGTTATAAATACCCTATATAGTATAACTATTGTAATATAGTGGATGTGTAACTGTGTAAGTATGTCAGATTTCTGTATCTTAAAAATTTGATCTTCTTTAACTTTACAGAGTCTTTAGAATATAGAAGTGGGTGAGTTCAAAGTATATCTACCTACAGACTTACTAGTTCTCTTGCTTTCTCTTTGCTTTGAACTATTTAAATCTGAGGTTTATTCACTCTAAATACTGGAGATATTTATACAAGTTTGCTAGCTATAAGATAGCTAAGTTATAACTATATTTTCTGTGAGTCACTTTTTATAAGTATTAATCCTTAATATCTCTTAAATCTTTGATAATATATAATTATCAAAACTTTAATATTTATGAATACTTTAATATCTGTGAATACTTTAACATCTGTTAAAGTTTCTATATTTGTGAAATATAACTACTATTTATAAGACTATACTATATTTAGAAATCAGATTCAGATACTATAATCAAATATCTATTCTTCTAATTTATGTTACTAATTCAGATCAACCATTACAACTTTCTCCTGAATAGATAATTCATCTCTGAAACATCCTATTCACTCAAACTCCTAAGCTTCCATAATTTGTATCTTCTTGTACTATGTAATCTATATCATTATATTCTCCTAATAGTATCTCTTGATATATCTAAAATCTCTTGGGACTACTCCTCAGAGATAGGCTAGAGCTGGCTTATTATCTTTGAATAACTTGTTAACTTATTTGGTAATTGTGATCTGAGTATGAGAGAGCTAGTACTCTCTGATTCAGTCTTCTTTTCTCATTTCTGGCTATAAGTTTAGTAGCTATCTCAACTTAAAGTATTCTTGAAACTCAGTCCAATTCTAGTAGATCTTGAAATGTGAGATTTGTGACAAGTGTGTCTGGACTATACTCTGAATACTGTCAAAGGATTCTTTTATGATTGGTGGTTCAGTAGTATACTATTGTCTTTCTATGGCTTATTATATAGTACTAGTGATCTTGAGAGCTGTGATAGTACTTTGTTAATTAGCCATAATACTTCTTGAGTCAGTTTTGGTAAATAGTAGTGGGGATAATTGTACCTGAGAGTTTTTGTAGCCAAAAGGTGGTTTCTTTTATATCTTGTACCAAGTAAGGTCTTTTCTACTTAAGCTCTAGCTTTAATAACTATGAAGCTTCTACTATGTTTCAATACACCAGAACTTTTTCTCCTATCTTGATAATCTCCAGATGCTTGTGAATCTTTTCTGCATAGTGTCTGTGTCTTGGTTATGTAATTCTCAGCCTTTTTCCTAATTTGGTGTAGTCTTTATATCTCTATATCTATGTATTTCTATACAGTATCTCTATTGGATAATAAGATTTCTTGAGAACTTTCTTCTCTGAACAGCATCTCTTGAGGGGTAAAATAGGTACTTCATGATCAGATATTCTGAAGAGCAGATAATGCTATTGGCAGATAGTAATCCCAGTTTTCATAGTTATTGCAGATCTTGGCAATGACATTCTTGAGAGTCTTATTGGTTCTTTCTGCTTATCTATTTCTCTAAGAGTGATAGACTGTAGTCCAAATATGCTAGATCTTATACTTCTTATAGAGAACTTCAAAGAACTGGTTTATAAATTCTATTTCTCTATCTGTAGTTACTTGCAAGAAGCTGGTGGTAGCCATAGTAAAGGATTCCATGAACAATAGGAATTGGAAAGAGATCCAGAAAAATTAGCTATTGCCCAAATATGAATACCACCATCATCAAATATAATAACCGAATAGTCAACTGGGTAATCCACTACAAGTTTGCCATCAATGTGACCAGTATCTGAAGCCACTGGTCTAATTTTCACACTAATCTGCCAGAATACTTTTATCAGTGACTTGGAGATATGGTGGGAATACTGAAACATCCTCATTAGGAATGGCTCCCATGTTTTAAGCCAGGCTATTACTGGCTAAAATCCAGGTAATAATTTTCAGCTAAATGACTTTTGACTTTCAAATATCCAGATAACTAAACCAGAAGTGAACCTTCACCTTCGCATTAATCGATAAACTGATTGACAAACTGATTTGGTACATCCTATAGAATGATAAATTGGCACTGATCATTAAGATGATTGGGCACCATATAGAGAATACTTTATACTGGTTGACTGTTAACTGACAAATATAACCAGGCAAGATAGACACATGAAATGCTATGTAGAATGTCATAAAATTAGCACTGATCGACCAATCAAAACAAGAAGATATATCATGAGCAATGGTGCTGGACTTCTTACTCTCAGAAAAAATATCATAAATAATGCTGATGGATTTCTCAATTCCTTAGTGAATAATAATGCTATAACTACTTGGTGACTTCTGACAAATATAGCAAGACCCCATCATACAGCTGTGCTATGATTAAGAAAATAGTAAGCTTTTATATAAATTTCAGTCTGATTGATGATGTGTCCTAGGTAGGTGATTTCTTGAGCTGCAAACTTGCACTTCTTGGGCTTGATATAGAGGCCATGCTTCTTGAGCTGCAAACTTGCACTTCTTGGGCTTGATGTAGAGACTATGCTTCTTGAGCTTCTTGAGCTTCTTGAGGGCTAGCTATATATGGTTGACATGTTCCTATACAGTATTGCTGAAGATGATTATATCATCAACATAGACAAAGAGCTATTTTCCAATTTCATTACTGAAGACTCTATTCATCATTTACTGAAAACTTGCTGGAATATTGCATATTCCAAATAGCATTCATAGGTAGATATAGGTGACATCAGATGTTATGAAGGCTGATTTCTCACTGGTATCTTGAGTGAGACTAATCTGATGGAAGCCTGAGAACAGATCCAAGGTGGTGTAGTATTTGGCTTCACTTCCAAGAGTGGTAAGGATTTCTTGAATATTTGGTAAGAGCTACCTATCTTTCTTGATAATTGTATTGAGCTTTCTGTATTCAATATAGAGTCTTGAAACAAACTCTCTAGGCTTGCTTTCTTTCTTTGGAGTGAGAACAATGAGTGAAGTCTAGGAGCTGATAGCTTGCTTGATGATATCAGCTTCTTCTATTTCTTTGAGTTCTGCTAATAGCTATTCTCTATAGACAAGTGATATAGATCTGGCTTTCTGATAGATGGACTTAGTATCACTGATGTTAACTTTATAATAGTACTTGGGTTCTTGATTATAGATATTCCTGAAGTCTATAGTAAGTACTCCTTCATTCTGATACAGAATCTTGAGAAGTTGTTCTTCTAGAGAAAAGTTTTCTCCAATGGTATATGTATGCTTGTTCTGGTTCTTGTCTTTCTTGTGCTCAAGTTCAGTAATCTTGGTGACAGCATAGGCTTCTCTTCCAGTAGATCCAAAGTCTTGTTTTTCTCTCTTAGTCTTGATGAGTTCAATGGCTTCAGTGATCTTAGACTTCTTAACTTCATGGATTAGCATCTGGCCAATCCTGTCATACTTCTTGATTTCAAATGAGGTGGTGGAGTTGTGATTCCTGACTATAAGAAAGATCTCACCAGTATAATCAGGATCAATGACTCCTTCTTCAACTGAGATTTTGCTCTTGGTCAGACTACTCCTGATCTTAATAATTCTAGTATAGTTCTCTGATAGCTTAACTCTAATTTCAGTACCAAGTAGAGTAGTGGTCTGTAGTTCAAGGATAGCATCTTAGATGCTGGCAAGGTTTATTTCTATAGCTCTTTCAGTCTTATATTCCGAGATCTTAGCTTTAGCTTAACTTTGAGAGTAATGTCTAGTTCTTATTCCTCCTCATCATTACTATTAGCTTGAAGCTCTGGGAGCTGGTCATCTTCTTTAGCTTTTTTTTTTGCTTCAGCTGCTTCTTGCTTATACTTTTGTTGACAGATTTTTCTAACTTCACTGATACAGAACCAGTAGTTATTTAGATGTTCAGAGCAGTATATTCTAGCACTATGGGGACATCTTCCTTGAGAGGCATTGCCATAAATGATCTTATTATACTACTGCTCATCTGTAAGTTTGGTTGTCTTACTCTTCTTATATACTGAGTGTATAAAGACTTCTATGTCCTCTTTATCTATTTCCTCCATATTAGTAGTACTCCTTTGTAGATATTGATAGAGACTCATACCTTTCTTCCTCTATAGTTAATCTACATCTTCTGGGTATTGAGGTCAATGACAGCTTTAGCCTTATAAAGCTATTGGTTACTAATGAGAATGTCATAGTTGGTGGTACTTATAATGATCACATCTACTAAGATAGTAGCTCCTCTGATCTTGATAGAGACTTCTCAGATCTTACCTAGGGGGGTAGCTCATGTATTATCTACTGTAATATAGATTATTCTGATGGATTCTTCAATATCTCAGTCTAGGCAGTTAATTGTCTTCTTACTCATAAGATATCCTCCAGCACCAGTATCAATAATAGCATCAAAGATATAATCTTTGATCTGATATTGAGTATAGGCTGAGGTCTTGTACTAATCTTTGGATTCTTTGCCTGAGTCTTCTTATTCATCTTCTTGTACATTGTGAGCTTCTATGATCTTGTACTCTTGATTCTTGACATGGTTGCAAGTCCTGCTCTCAACTACTGTCTGAAGGCAGAGACTTCTGCTAGTTGTCCAAAAGTAGCATTGACCTTCTGTTCCTTGAGATCCTTGTAGATATCATACTAATGGATCTTGGTCTTATATAGCTTTTATTCTTTCTTGCTTTCACTTTCTCCTGAGACTGAAGTAATACCTTCAATAATTTGGTGGGCAGCTTCATCTAACTCTATGTCTTGATCAATCTCCTCAGATTGGGTCTTACTTTGAATAGTAATGATTGGAGTCTTTTTTGGTATTCCAACTAACTTGCTATTGCTCTTCTTATCATAGAGCTTGGACCAGATTCTGGTATCTTCAGTAACAGAGTAGAATTCAGACTCTTCATAGTATTCTTCATCATCAGTATTACTAATCTTCTTGATGACTACTGTATTGGTTTTTTCTCTAGTTCTGATAGTATCACTTGGTTGAGCTCTGCACCTTGTTTCAGTTATGTAATTCTTTGAATAGTGGCCTTCTTCTCTATATTTGAAGCATGTGATGGTGTGTTCTTCTGTAGTAGCTGCAAACCTCTGTACTGATCTCCTGTTGGCACTTTGTACTTCTCTAAAAATATCACCAAGGTGTGCAGTCATCTTGGCAAACTGCTGGGTGAGTTTCTCCACTAAGTCAGCTTTGGCCATCTTGGGAATAGGTGAAGATAATTGTCTGTTGAGGGCTATGGTGGATATAATACTAGTTGGCTTTGGTGGCTCTATCTTGATGCCAGTTATCCTTTCTATTAAGTATTCAGTTGGGTGTCTGGTAGTCTAATATCTCTATTCAAAGACCACTTTCTGGTCAAGGGTCAGAGCAGTTAGAGTAGACCAGATTACTAGAGTGATTTCATAATAGACTCCTTTTAGGAAGGTTGAATCAGCTATTTGTTTCTTAAGGGCATCATTATAGTCAGCCAAGACAATCTGATAGCAGATTTGAGTGTAGAATAAGTTGGAGTTTTCATTGAGTCTTTAGTAGATAGTATTGAGTTGATCTTTGAGAGCTTGCTTGATCTCTTCAGTATAGTATATAGTTCTGAGAAAGTTCTTCATATTGATAAGTTTGACTGCACCATTGTTGGCAATGGTGGTTACATTGAACTTCTCTGACAGGTCCTTTGAGGCTGACAGGTAGGAGGGCCAATTGTACTTCAATATTGAGAGCTTATATAGTAGCAAATTGTTCAAAGTCTTCAATAAAGATCAGAATTGACTCTTTGGTAGTAAATCTATAGAATGTGGGTGGATGTATTTTCATTTTGTTTTGAATTCTTATAAGAGTAACTCTTGTAGTCAGAGTATTTGTTATAGTGGTTGTTCATTATTTAGCTTAAAAGTGAGGGATCCTAATAGTATTATCAGCCAATGAGCACCAAGTTGTCATATAGTGGGTACTGAGTTCTTTAAGTATATGTATCAGATTTTCTTCAAGATATATCTCTTAGACCAACTATAAGTTTCTTATAAGCAAGTTTTATTAGAGTATCTTTCTAATATCTTATAGTCCTCAAACTTATCTTTAAACTATTCTGTTGTCTCTTAGATTTACTTGTGTGAAATTGAGTAGAGGACTGAAACTTTTGTACTCTTGAGTAGTTGAGTACTTGAATACTTGAGTGTTTTAATACTGACTTTATTTCAAAGAAAATGAGGGGGATATTTATATAGAATATAATTTAATAATTACTAAGATATAAAGCTAAATATAAAATTCAATAACTAAATAAGATATTTGAATACAGAAAACTTCAGATTGTAAATATAAGTTTGAGTGCCCATATAATTAGTTGTACAAGATCAGAATGTTGGAATAATTTCTAATAGTTATATAAGGTCAGAATGCTGGAATATTCAAGTATTTAAACAAATAGTTATACAAATAAATTAGAGTAGAATGTTCAAAATCCTGAGGACTTTATCTTTATCACTATCATCAAGACTAGAGGTTGAGAACAGGATGTCTTTGAAGAAAATAAGGTCAGCAAACATTTCTATAAGCATTTTGTCCATTTTGCATATTTTGCACATATTGATTAGTGGGATGACATTATCACCAATGATGTCATCATGTTTAATAGTAATAAGAAGAAGATCAGAGGCTTTCCAATCTATGACATTTTTCTCCACAAAGTAGGGGACAAAGGTGGGATCTTGAGGGGATCTGACCTGAATACTGGGGCCTTGGAATACCAAGATTAATCCTTACAGGAATTGATCTGGGTTGTCCTGGAGAATGGGATTCTAAAACTCTTCTATCTTATCACTTTTGAGAGTGATGGTGGATTGGGCTTCTGTGGCCACTATGGCTTCTAGTGCATCTGTGTGGCAGGCTGACAGTTCCTTAAAGTCTGAGACTCTGGTATACTCCAAGTTGGAGATTGACCAAGGTGCATGCCTGAAGACCTGATGGATCTTTTTAGCTACTCTCGATTCACCATTTTTTTTTTTTTTTTTTTTTTTTTTTTTTTTTTTTTTTTTTACAGTTGCTAGAGTAAGAATAAAACCGACTAATAGGCGTCCCACCCCTATCGTCCAATGACTGATCAGCGCCTAGCCAGACGCCAGTTCCTCAATAAACGAAGTCCACACCGAAAACGGGATGGCTGCGCTCTTAAAGGAACGACGCCAACACGCCAACTGATGATAACATACGATCGCTGCGCAGGATGTTCATTCCAGCACGCTCTCAGCACCGCCTCAAACCTTCAAACTCCGCTGGCGCGTCGGGGATCATGTTCTCACGCAATCGATTTGGGTTCCTCGCGACGGTAACGGAAACACTACCTGTGGTGGCACCCCATGACGAACTGCCAGAGCGATTGCTGTCAGACGCAATTGTGTCCCATGGATGAAGATCTCGGTACTCGAGCCAGCCATAGAAATCCCGTAAAGCGATTGGTATCGTCGAAGTATTAGGAGATCCCGACGTTAACCAGAAACGTTAACCAGGATGATTATTTCATGGTGAACGTACATAACATTGCCGGGGTGGAAGTCGTTGTTACTGTAGCCAAAGTAATGGAGCTCGAAGAGACGTTGCGCGAGGAGCGTAGACTTATGCACGATCTGCAATCGGTCGGCCGTTTGGTGCGCAGGAGGAGTTTCGATAGTGCCGTACGCGAAAGCAAAGACCATTAGATAGTTGTGGGTTGTGGGATGTTGAGAAAGACCGAAAAGGAGACCGGTCGGGGAATTTTGGCCATTTGTCGTCAGGCAGATGTTGAGGCAAGCTGTGTATATAAGAGATTTTGCTTGTTAAAGTCAAGGTCAACTATTCATAAACGTGATTATAACAAATGTAAGCGAAATACGTGCCTCGAATTCTATTCCTTGCTTCAACTCTTTGACTGCTAAGGGCTTTGAATGTTTCCGGTTGTGAGAGGCGATGGAATCCATGTCAAACGATAGGAGACTTCGTGCGAGGTAGTGGGGTGAAAGTCGTGAAGAGTTGACAAACCTTGACAATTTACGTGATTTATATATGTGCGTCGGCGGGTCGGGAGAAGGGATCGATCGGGTAATCCTACAGGAAACTCGAAATAAATACAGATAAAATTAGTGAAACACCCACGAATGATCTTATTTATATCTACAATATTTTATATTAGAGCAGCACCATCATGCCAATGAAGGTTGGAGAAAGATAGATTTTCAAGAATGCATATTTATTCTCCCAAACATAACTTCAGCACATATTTCCCTCCCATACTTGCATTCAACATGACAAGCATTCAACATGACAAGCTTACAATTTACAAGAGGATCCCAGCACAGAATAATACCGCTTTAAGGATACATTACTTTCGCTGGCTTTTGTCGGGCAAAAAACCCTCTCCGATTTACTGGCCCAGTATGCATCAAAATGGAGAGCATATCGGTGCTGATTGAGGTTGTATAAACTACTTCAAAGTGTCCTTTGCATAGAATGCGAAGACGTGAACCGTAAAATGTAAATAAATGTACGTGAAATAATGTAAACGTGAATGAAGCAGATGGGTTTGGCTATATGGGAGCATACGCTTCCAAGGCCCACCATTCGCGTTAAAGCGGAGGAGCCGTTTATTGTACATAACCGTAAGGGATGGGCGGGAGGGATGCGCAAACAGATTGAAATGCGAAATTGCTAGAGATCAGTCGCTGTGTGAACGAGTGCTGAAACCACTGAAACTGGAAATCGGCGCTAACTGAGTTGCTTCTAGCGCATGATTGTTCCGCATGCAATTGTTCCGCATGAATGTTAAACGGCTCCGGTCTAAAGCTCCGATTGGGCCGGTTTGGGTTTGGTCCAACCCGAAATCTTTGAAATCTTTGATCCCAACTCTTCGGTTCGGTTTGGTCCAGGCACATGATCATGACATATGATCAAATACATGATCTCAGGTTCATCGGGGACAGGAAATTTAAACCAAGATCTTTGTTGTGCTGGATTTTCCTAAATGAGGCGAATAAAGTACATAAAAAATTGGACACTTTTTCGTCAAGTAACAGAATTTCAAAATTTTGATTTAAATTCCGATTCTATTTCAAATTTGAAATTCTGTTACTCGACGAAAACATGACCAAATTTTATGATCTTTGTTTCGCTGGATTTGCCTAGATGAGGCAAATCTAACAAGCTAAAGTACATCAAAATTGGACATGTTTTAGTCGAGTAACAGAATTTCAAAGTTTGA
>RBNI01001000.1:0-25212 GCA_003990745.1 Jimgerdemannia flammicorona | reverse complement strand
AAAAAAAAAAAAAAAAGAAGAGACTATGACTGAGTATATTGATATTTGTTTCTAGGTCTGGGAGGGGAGTTATTTCAGGATGAGAGATGGGGTATCAGACACCTGCTGGCAGAAAAGGAGGCTACAGAGAAATTGAGGGACTGGCCTTCAGTACTGATGTGGGGGGCATTTATCTATAAGGTGACAAGAGTGAAGAGGAGTATAGAGGAGGAGGAGGACTTGGTGGAGGCACTGGAGGAGCTCAGTGGGGCAGTGGGGTAGTGGATCAAGGCATAGAAGGCTTATGTGGACTTGACTCACTTGGAGATAGTGGATAGAAAGTGCATGTGGGTGAATAAGAAGTAGTAGAAGAGGGTACAGAGGTATAAAAGGCAGAGGGAGTTGCTGGCTAGTTTGAAGGAAAAGGAGAAAGCATTGCCCAGTTTAGATAAGGCTGCTAGGGGTACTCAGGAGAGTGTCTGGGCAGGTGAGGAGGAGGGAAGGAGTGTAAAGACTGGGGGTTGGAGCCAGGAGGTGCAAGATCAGACTCTCTATAATGATGGTATGCTGGAGATGTAGAAAGATAGTGAGGATACTGGAAGGAAGGCTCAGGATGTCCAGCCAATACTAGTGATGATTTGAAGATATTAGAGACTTACCATGTTTGATTTGGAGTGTCTGAGTTGTCAAGTGGAGGCCAGGTGGTTGAGGTCAGAGAGGAGGAGCTAGTAGATATCTCTGAAGAGGAGTGGGATGAGTCTGCAAGTACTGGGGCTGACACTGTGATGCTTGGGACCAGCTGACCAGCAATACCTGGGGGCAAGGAGATTGGAGACTTGCAGTGGATGTGTCAGATGATGAATAAATTGTCAGCTGAGAAGTTGAGGGATGTAGACCTGCAAGTTATCAGTGAGAAGCACTGGATTAGAATTCTGCAGAGAGATGGTATTGTGGAGGCTCCAGCAAAAGAGGTGCTGATAGTGTATTTGGATGAAAAGGGTTATGAGGTAGATGTTGTGAGAGAGGTAGAGATGGCAGTGGCTGCTAGGGAGCATGCAGCCTTCTGGTAAGAACAGTGGCATAGATTGGAAATTTGGCAAGAGACTTGTTTAGAGTATCAGGAGATGGAGTTGTAGGAAGATGTAGTAATGGATGAGCTTTTGGTTAGACTGGAAGCTAAGCAGATTGAGAGAGCAGAGGTTATTACTGAGTATGGATTAAACTTAGCTAAGGAGGAAGTAAATTTAGAGTTATAAATAGGATATATCTATTTCAATTTTATTCTCTATGAATAATATAACTAATATGTTTTCATTCAATATAAATAGTCTGTAGAATTCTGGGAGGTGATATATAGTTAAGAGGATTAGAGACTGATCTCTTTCTTCTACAGAATGTATAATATGAGGAGAATCTTGATCAATAGGAGTAGATGAGAGAATGGGGTGGAGCTGTAATCTGTAATAGCAAGGTTGGGCTATTGGTACAGAAAGGGAAAGGGGAAATTTGTAGGAGCAGGAACTGGGGGAATCATATAACTTGGGGAGAGTGGCATTGGCCTAAATCAGAGTCAATTGTAGTTGGATCTTACTACTGTCCTACAGTTAGAAGTGAGTGTGTAGAGTGGGTTGAGAGTCTTTTGAATAGTGTGATACTTATAGAGACTGGAGTGGAGGTGCTTTGGGGAGACTTCAACATGGTTTGCTCAGTACAGTTGTATAGAACAGATGGGGAGAGGAATGCAGGGGGCAGGAGTGAGAGCCTGGAGGTTTGAGAGGAGGTGGAGCAACTAAGTTCCTTAGTAGATACTGGTCAAGTAATATGGGAAGATAGGAGGATCTATATCCATTGAGTGGGTGGCCTGAGAACTAGAACTGACTGGGTGCTAATAGCCAATTATTGGGGACTAGATATCTGAAAGTCCCTGGAGATTGTGTGGTATCTGTGGTCAGACTATTGGGGCTTGTTAGGGTATGGCCAGTTTGGGGGAAGTAGGGAATATTGATATCTCAATTCTTCCTTATTAGCTGAGATGGGGCTGTTGGACACTTAGGCTGAGGAAATTAGGCAGAAAGTGGAGAGTTGGGTCCTTGAGGGCACTCCAGTGGGTGTTTGATAGGTAAGGTTGAAGGGTTTACTAGAGTGAGGCTGGCAGAGTAGTAGGAAGACAGAAGAGAAGGAGGGTGACCTAGGCCTCTGCTAGATTGGCCCAGCTTCAGGAGAATTGGGCAGATCTTTTGGATTTAGAGAGGGTTGAGGACAGACAGTTGATGCAAGTAAAGCTAGAGATTGCTATGTTACAATAGGTGTTAAGGGAGGAGGTAGAGATACTAATGTGAGATATGACTGTATGGCTGTACTGACAGGGACTAGAGGAGGGGGAGAGGCCCTCTAAGTATCTCTCAATGATGCTTCAGATAAGGAGAGTGAGACAGAGGTGGGAGGGGGTACTGAATTCTGATGATCTGCTGGTATATGGTTTACAAGATATTTTGGGCTTACTGAAAGAGAGGTGGAGCAATTTGTAGAGTGAGGAGGAGGGTGGGGCAGATGCCACCACCATTGAATACACTTTGGAGGATTGGTACCCACCACAAGTAGATAGGCTTGGCAGTTTGGTGATACTAGTTCAGGTGGAGGAGATTCATCAGGTTCTTGCTACAACTTTACTGTACACTGTACCAGGAGATGATGGTCTGCCCTGGGACTTCTGGAAGAAAAAGGTGGGAGTCTCTGGGATACTGGGAGAGATGACAGCACTTTGTAACTTAGTATTACAGTCAGGAGAGTGAGTAGGAGAGCAAGATCTGAGGCTGGTAGAGCTGTTGTATAAGGACAAGAGCAGGAGGGAGAATTGGAAAAACTGGCAACCAATAATGCTCCTGGACATAGATAGAAGTTAGTCACCAAGATGGTTGTTGCAAGGCTGCAGAAGATGGTCCAGCAAGTTTTGGATAAGGAGCAATGAGGTTTTGTTGTGGGCCAGCTCATTAGGGATGGCACAGTTTTAGTACATGACATCATTGAAGGGGCTCAAGTATGTGGACTAGATGGAAGACTGATCAGGAGAAGGCCTATGACTGGGTCAGGCAGGTCTAATTGCCAAAGGTACTGGATTGGATTAGAGTTTCTCAGCAGTTTCAAATGTCAATGATCAGCTTACTGGAAGGGAGTAGAGCAGCACATATGTGTAATAGTCATCAGGGGGTGACTTTCTCTCTGAGTAGAGGGGTTCCCCAGAGGGACCTGCTGTCTCCTATTTTGAATACTCTATCCTTGGAGCTATTGATGGATAGGATCCAATATAATAATAGTGGAGCTCTTAGTATTTGGAATTGTCTGGAAGGTTGAGGTCATTGCAGATAACATAGTAGTTGGCTGAGGAACAATTGCAGATATTGGGGAACTTCAGAAAAGGGTACAGTAGTATGAGGGGCACACTTGGACAAAACTCAACTAATACAAGTGTGAAATAATTATATTGGGCAATAGTCTGGTGAGAGGGGATGTCATTGGAACAATTGTCCTATGAGAGATACTGTGTAGTATTTGGACATCTATCTTTCAGTCTATGGATCAGTCCTATCTAGAACTTGGTAGGAGCAGCAGGTGGCTATTGGGGGGGAGGCTCTGCTGAGATAGAGAGGCCAATACATCTCCTTAGCAGGTCATATTTCAATTCTGAATACATATATACTGGCTGCCAAAGTTGTAGTATTTAACTTATTATCTGGACTTTTTCGTCTGAGTTGTGGGGAGGCTATTGATGCTAGCCAAAGATTGGATATGTACTGAGAGGCAGGGTCAGGTTAGCTGCGAAATTCTGTCTTTGTTATTAGATAGAGAAGGTCTGTTGCCTTTCCTGAACTCATTGATACTTTGAACCCATTAACATGCTCATTTCTCTCATATCAAATTAGTCTGTTCTATTAAATATATCTGGATCTTTTTAATTTTTCTGGGGCCTTGTTCATCTATCTATAGATAATTTTTCAGATATCTCTATTGTCATAATTATTATCATTGCTATATCTGAACTCATCAACATGCCCATCTGCCCTAAACTCATTGACACCCTGAACTCATATTGCTCTGAACTCATTGATGCCCTGAACTCATCAATACTTCAGACTCATTGGCACCCTGGGCTCATTGGTACCCTGAACTCATCAATGCCCTGAACTCATTAATACTCTGAACTTATTGACACTACAAACCCATCAATACCCCAAATTCATCTATGCCCTGAACTCATTGATATATATACCCTTTTTTCTTATAAATTTACCTATTCTATCAGATATGTCTGGTTCCTTTTAATTTGTCTGGGGCCTTGTCCATCCATCTATAGAAATTTTTTCTAACATCTCTATTATCATAATTATTATCATTACTGTGTCTGAACTCATTGATACTTTGAACCATTTCCTGAACTCATCAATATCCTGAACTCATTAATACTCCAAACTCATTGACATGCATATTTCTCTTCAGATATGTCTGATTTTTTCAAATTTCTCTGAGGCCATCTATAGATATTTTTTCTGGTATCTCTGTTACCATAATTATTATCATTACTATATCCGAACTCATCAATATGCCCATCTGCTCTAAACTCATCAATACTCTGAACTCATCAATATATTCATACTTATTATCTTGTCTGGTTCCCTATTGCTTTTCCTGAACTCATTGATATGTACATCTGCCTAAAACTCATTGATGCCCTAACCTCATTGATATGCTCATGTCTATCATCTCATCTGGTTCTCTGTTACTTTTTCTGAACTCATTGATATGCCCATCTGCCCGAAACTCATCTATACTCTGAACTCATTGATGCTCTGAACCCATCAATACTCCAAATTCATCAATACTCTGAACTCATTGATATCCTGAACTTATTGATAGCCTGAACTCTTGAAACCCTGAACTCATCAACATGCCCATTTCTCTTATTAATTGGCCTATTCTATCAGATATATCTAGTTCCTTTTAATTTGTCTGGGGCCTTGTTGATCTATCTATAAACATTTTTTCTGGTATCTCTATTATCATAATTATTATCATTACTGTGTCTGAACTTATCAACATATTCATCTGCCCCAAACTCATTGATGCCATGGCCTATTCTATCAGATATATCTAGTTTCTTTTAATTTTTTTAGAGTCTTATCCATCTATCTAAGATATTTTTTCTGGTATTTCTATTATAATTACTATCATTGCTGTATCTGAACTCATTGCTATGTCTATTTGCCCCAAATTCATCAATATCCTGAACTTGTTTATGTCTTGAACTTATTAATATATTTATTACTCTCATAAATTGACCTATTCTATCAGATATGTCTGGTTTCTTTTAATTTGTCTAGAGCCTTGTCTATCTATCTAAAAATATTTTTTCTGATATCTCTATTGTTATAATTATTATCTTTGCTGTATCTGAACTCATTGACATACCTATCTGCTCCAAACTCATCAATGTTCTGAACTTATTGACATCCTGAACCCATCAATACTCTGAACTCATTAATGCCCTAAACTCATTGATACCCTGAACTGTTTGATGCCCCAAACTTATCAATACTCCAAACTTGTTGATATACTCATTTCTCATATTAAATTGGCATATTTCTGCTATTTCTGTTTTTACTATATCTACTGTTATTATTATTATCTACTGTATGATTATAATTATCACTATATTATTGTTATTCATAGTCTCTGCTATTTATTCAAATATATTATAATACTCTATCTCTTTACTATTCTTTTTCTTACTGCTATTACTATCTGGTATCTCTTTGTTACTTGCTGTCTCTTCATCATTACTATCACCAGTCTCATTCTCTTGAACTTATAATAGTCCTAATAGTCCATCTAAGCTTGTAAAGCTTTATATTATTGATCTTGACTTAGTACATTATTATCTCCTATTAGTAAACTTAAAGCTATTATAGAGGCTATAAACAAATACCTACTATTGGGAACAAGGAAATTATATAAAAAAGGAAAAAAGTAGAATATATTAGACAGTTTATTTCATCTTTATAAAGTTCTTAATAATGAATGGTACGGTCAATCTCAAAAAATCAGCAATAGCAAAATCAAGCTAAGGAGTTTACATCAATTGATTTTGGATGGAAATATATAAAAAGATGGTAAAATAGACAATTGAATAAAATCTCATTTTTAGATTATTCATATTTCAGTTGTGAAATAAAATTTGGCAAAGAGGATTATTAATAAAAAGAGTACAAATATCAATTATGGAGTCAACTATCATTACAAAACCAGAGCCACTAGTATCAATAGTACTACATTCTCTTCCAAAGGTGTCAACTGCACATACTGTAGATGAAGTAATATTAAAAGTAGAAAGTAGACTTATTGCAGAATTTAGAAATATATATATATAGTAGTAATAAGAAAGCTTGGAAATCAATGAAGAAAATAGTGAATAAATGTGAGATTAGTTGAAAATTTATTATATAGAGTAGTGAGTTGGTAAAGTATACAGTACTACTTCAGCTTAAATCACAGATATAATGGAGTCAGGATGAACAATGGACATGCTGCTTTAGCTTAAGATTAGGTAAATAATAGACATATATACTACTTCAGCTTGAGACTAAGTAAACAATAAATATATACTGCTTACACCCAATATACTACTTTAGCTTAAACAATAGACATATATACTGCTTCAGCTTGAGACAGAATGAATAATAGATATATATTACTTTGGCTTGAGATTATATAAATAATGAGCATATGTTACTCCAGTCTGATATACTACTTTAGCTTAAAATTGAGTGAATGATAGACATATACTACTTCCGCTTGAGACTAGATGAATGATAGACATATGCTATCACAGCCCAATATACTCCTTTAGCTTAGAATTGAGTAAACAATAGACATATATTACCTCAGTCCAATATGCTGCTTCAGCTTAAGATTGGGTAAACAATAGATATATGCTACTTCAGCTTAAGATTGGGTGAACAATGAATATATACTACCTCAACAAAATATGCTACTTCAGCTTGAGATTAGGTGAATACTAGACATATATACCACTTTATCTTAAGACTAGGTAAATGATGGATATATGATGCCCCAGCCTCATATACTACTTGAGATCGAATGAATAATAGACAAATGCTATTTTAGTTTTAAGAATAGATTGGGGCCAGAATATACTTTATTACTATAATTAATTTCTTAAACTAAATAACTAACCAATCAACTATCTATATTTTAATATAGAAATTATATAAGGAATATATTGCCCATGGTAAAGATTTTCTTCATCTATATACTGATTATAGACTTGTTACTAAAAAGCTAGTTACTGGTAACTAATCTCAAAAATTGAACATAGATAGATATAGTGTCATGTAGTGGTCGCTGAGTCCTTCAAATACACCAGATTCTCTTCAAGGTGTATCTCTTAGATAAACTCAAGTTTGTTATAAGCAAGTTCTTATTGGAGTGCCTTCTCAAGGTCTTATAGTCCTCAAACTTCTTATCTTTAAACTGTCTTGTTATCTCTTAGATTGCTTGCAAGGAAGTGTGTGTATTGCACTGAGTTGACTAACTTTATTTCAGAGGAAATAAGAGGAGTATTTATACAAAATATAATTCAATAATTGTTAAGATATAAAGCTAAATATAAATTCAAATAAAATGCCAGAACAGGAAAAACTGCTAAGTTCCAGGGTCAGCACTAGTGGTTGTACAGGTTTAGGGTACTGGTATAATTCAGTATCACATCAGAATATCAGTGCTGGCATTATTCAGTGTTATATCAGAAAGCTGGTGCTGGCATTATTCAGTATAACCAAGAGACTTAGAGCAGAATGTTCAAGACCATAGGGGCTTCATTCTCATCAGAGGTCAGGATGTCTTTGAAGGAGATGAGGTCTACAAATGTCTCATCTGTTTTGTCATTGTTATCATATAGGTTGTACATTTTATATACTTTGTATACTTTGTGTATATCATGCAGGATGATGTCATTGCTGATGATGTCATCACATTTGGTGGTGGTGGTAGTGGCAGTGGGAACAAGGAGATCTGGAGCTCTCCAGTCTATGAGATTCTCTTCCACAAAATAGGTCTAACCTGGATATCTGGGCCTTGGAATACTGAGATCAATCCTTGCAGAAATTGGTCTGGGTTTTCCTGAAGGATGGAATACCAGAAGTCTTCTACTTCATCACTGTTGAGAGTGATAGTAGACTGGGCTTCTATAGCTACTCTAGTTTCTAGTGCATTGATATGGCAGAACAACAAGTCTCTGAAATCTGAGACTCTAACATACTCCAAGTTGGGGATCAACTATGGTGCATGCCTGAAGATCTGATGGATCTTCTTAGCTGTCATTATTTTGTATATATCTATAGGAGTGGCATATTGTAGCTCTTGAGTGCTGGTCTGTGGGAACTCCCAGCAGAGGAGGTTTCCTATTTCATACTCCTGCCACATTTGGAGACATTTGGTAGCAATGGTGATCCTTGTTTCCATTTCATGACAGTAGAGGATATAATAATAAGGGTCACCAGTACCCAGGTTGACACTAGGAGTCCTTCTTGAATAGGTCCTCATGGCTCTTCTGATGTCTTGAAACATCCTTTCTTTGACTGAGATGCCATGGTGGTTCCTTGACCTTGAGGTTTGGTGAGCAGTAGGCATTTTGTTTGTAGTAAGTCTTTGAGCTATTTTGGGATTGGTGGGTCTTGTTGGTTGCTACTACTGTGATTCCTTGATCCTTCTTTTATATTCCTCCAGATAGTCAACTGTGGTCACAATGACTCACAGTTAGTCATCATCACTTTTGTGCTCCAATCTGATGGCTTGTAAGGAAAGGCTGTCTCCTGTGCTGATATCATCATTCTGGGATCACTGTTACATCTTCCTCCTGAATAAGGATCTTCTCAAGTGTCCTTATTCATTGGTCCAGTTCTGAAAATTTTGCTGATCCCATAACCTCTGGCAAGGGGTCGAAAGTGGTGTTTATGGGCTGGCGTCTTTCATATGTATTTTGGTATGATGGTGAAGGGTTGCTCTCTTCATATAGAGCAAGGGCCTGATTCTGATCTTGAGCAATCAGTTGACAGTTTGAACTCCTCTGACTTTGAAAATCTCATGGATGAGTAGTTGCTAGTGCTGTATCTCTTAGTGAATGCTCTAGACAGATAGCCTACTGGTCATAGGATATGCTGTTACAATTCACAGACTAGAACCTCATGGGCAGTCATCATGTTTTGCTTCTCTTATATAGGTTCATGGGACTTCTTGAGTCTGTTCCTATGTACCATGATAGGCAGTATGGTCCCTGAGATTTTTTTAAGCCAGAAGGTAGTTTCCTTGATATCTTGTATGTAGAAGGGTCCTTCCCATTTGGGCTCCAGTTTTCATGACCATGAGGCTTCTACCATATTTTGATACAGTAGAACCTTTTATCCGATTTGGATGGGTTCTAGGGTCTTGAAATTCTTTTCTGCATTCTTCTTTGTCAGCACTTGGGACTTGATGATGTAATCTTCAGCCTTCTTTCTGATTTAGTGTAGTCTCTTGATTTCTGCATCAACCCATCTCTAAGTTAGATCTAGATTTGTGGCTGAGGTTCCATCAGAATCTTCTTCTCTGAAGAGCAGTTCTCTTGAAGTAAAGTGTGTGCTCTGTGACTGTATTTCTTATAGGACAGAGAGGGCAGTTGGGAGATAATTATCCCAATTCTCATATGTCTCCGAGATCTTCACCAGGATGTTCTTGAGGGTCTTGTTGGTTCTCTCTATCTGTCTATTTCATTGAGGATAGTACATGGTGGTCTTGATGTACTGGATCTTGTATTTCTGATATATTATCTCATGGAATCCATTGACAAATTCTGTGCTGTAGTCTGTTGTGATTTGCTTTGGTGTCTTGTAGTGGCAGATGATATCTCAGTACAGAAAGTCAGCTATAGAGAGGGCATTGGCTTCTTATAATGCTCCTGCTTCTATCCATTTGGTAAAGATCTCTATAACAACTATAATACAGTAGTTTCCTGATAGTATTACTGGTAGTGGCACAATGATATCCATTGCAATGTGGTAGAAGGGGATAGGCTCAATTCTTGATGACCCAGGTTCCTGGTCTTACTGATCTTGTTTCTGTTTTTGGCACTTGTCACACTCTTTGACAAATTGGCACAGGTGTTCTTCCATCTTAGACCACTACATGGATCTTCTTGCCTTGTTGTATGTGTTGGTTCCTCCTAGGTGTCCTTGCTCATGTATTTTCTTCATTACTTGATACTTCTTGTGTTTGGGTATTACTATCTTTCCTTCTTTTCTGAGTATAGTGTTGTCTAGTTCAAACTGTTTCCAAGTCTGGTTGATGATGGTGATTGTTCAGGGTTTGAGGTGGTTGGGCATCTTCCATTGCCCAAAATAGCTGATTAATCCATAGTATAACTCCTTATTCATATTGAATAGTCTTGATCAGGGTGTTTTGGGGTATCCTTGAGAGTGCATTAGTATTAGTGTTGGTTCTTCCTGAGTGGTGCTTGATAGTACAGTCATACTCTTGCAGCCTGTAGATCCATATGGCATATATTCCTTTGGGGTCCAGAGTGTAGAATAGCCTGGCAAGAGTGGAATGGTCTGTTTGAATGATGAAGTATTTCCCAGCTAGGTAGTAGTGGAACTTTTCTACTGCCCAAACTACTGCTAAGCATTCAAGCTTGCATGACTCATAGTTCTGTTCTACTCTGTGAGTATCTTGGCTTGTATAGGAAATGACATATTCATGTCTATCTTTCTTCTGAGCTAGGACTGCTCCAAGTTCTATAGCACTCACATCTGTCTGCAGGATGAATTCTAGGTTCCAATCTGATCTTCTGAGGATAGGTGCTTTGGTCAACCTGGTCTTGAGTTCATTGAACATTTCTTAGCATTCCTTGGTCCATTCAAATTTGGTTTCCTTCTTCAGTAGCTCATAGATAGGTGCTGTAATGTTGGAATATCCTTTGATGAATCTTCTGTAGTAGCTGGCCAATCCAAGGAAGGCATGGACTTCTGTAGTTATTCTGGGTCTCAGGTAGGCTGCAACAGCCTCAATCTTCATAGGGTCTGTTTGGATTCCAGTCTGGTTGATGAGGTGTCCTAGATAGGCGATTTCCTGGGCTGCAAACTTACATTTCTTAGGCTTGATGTAGAGGCCATACTCCTTGGGCTTCTTGAGGGCTTGCTGTATGTGATTGATATGTTCCCATGCAGCATTGCTGAAGATGATCACATCATCAACATAGACAAAGAGCCATTTTCCAATCTCGTTGCTGAAGACTCTATTCATCATTCACTGAAAACTTGCTGGGGCATTGCAAATTCCAAATGGCATTTACAGGTAGATATAGGTGGCATCAGGTGTAATGAAGGCTGATTTCTCACTGATATCTTGAGTGAGACCAATCTGATAGAAGCCTGAGAACAGATCCAAGGTGGTGTAGTATTTGGCCTCACTTCCAAGAGTAGTAAGGATTTCTTGAATATTTGGCAAGGGCTGCCTATCCTTCTTAGTGATAGCATTGAGCTTTCTGTAGTCAATATAGAGTCTTGGCACAAACTCTCCAGGCTTGCTTTCTTTCTTTGGAGCAAGAACAATGAGTGAAGCCCAGGGACTGATAGCTTGCTTGATGATTCTGGCTTCTTCCATTTCCTTGAGTTCTGCTTGCAGCCATTCTCTATAGGCAGATGGTATAGGTCTGGCTTTCTGGTAGATGGGCTTGGTATCACCAGTGTCAACTTCATGGTAGTACTTGGATTCTTGATTATGGATATCCCTGAAGTCTGTAGCAAGTACTCCTTCATTCTGGTACAGGATCTTGAGAAGATGTTCTTCTAGGGGAAAGTTTTCTCTAATAGTATATGTGTGCTTGTTCTGGTCCTTATCTTTCTTGTATTCAAGTTTGGTAATCTTGGTGGTGACATAGGCTCCTCTTCCAGTAGATCCAAAGCCTTGTTCTCCTCTCTTGGTCTTGATAAGTTTGATGGCTTCAGTGATCTTAGGTTTCTTAATTTCATGGATCAGCATCTGGCCAATCCTTTTATGCTTCTTCACTTTGAATGGGGTAGTGGGGTTGTGATTCCTGACTATGAGGAAGATCTCACCAGTGTAATCAGGATCAATTACTCCTCCTTCAACTGAGATTTCGCTTTTGGCCAGACTGCTCCTGGTCTTGATAATTCTGGCATGGTTTTCTGACAACTTGACTCCAATTCCAGTGCCAAGTAGGGTGGTGGTATGTGGTTTGAGGATAGCATCTTGAATGCTGGCAAGGTCCATTTCTATGGCTCCTTCAGTCTTGTATTCTGGGATCTTGGCTTCAGGGTGAAACTTCTTGACCTTGAGAGTGATGTCTGATTCTTGTTCCTCATCATCACTGTCAGCCTAAAGCTCAGGGGGCTGGTCATCTTCTTCAGCTTTCCTTTTTGCTTTGGTGGCTTCTTGCTCATGTTTCTGTTGGCAGATTTCCTGACTTCACTAATACAGGACCAGTAGTCATTCAGGTGTTCAGAGCAGTACATTCTAGTACCATGGGGGTATCTTCCTTGAGGGGCA
This sequence comes from Jimgerdemannia flammicorona, assembly GCA_003990745.1. Classification (NCBI taxonomy): domain Eukaryota; kingdom Fungi; phylum Mucoromycota; class Endogonomycetes; order Endogonales; family Endogonaceae; genus Jimgerdemannia; species Jimgerdemannia flammicorona. The sequence goes on along the minus strand of RBNI01001000.1, from coordinate 12,618 downwards.
TAGCCATCAATGATCTTGTTGTACCACTGCTCATCTGTGAGCTTGGATGTCTTATTCTTGTTCTTGTTCACTGAGTACATGAAGACCTCTGTGTTCTCTTCATCTCCTTCCTCCGCTTCTTTGTGGACATTGATAGAGACTCATACCTTTCATCCTCTATAGTTGATCTGCATCTTCTGGGCATTGAGGTCAATAATGGCCTTGACCTTATGAAGCCATTGGTTGCCAATGAGGATGTTATAGTTGGTGGCACTTGTAACAATCACATCTACTGAGATGGTAGCTCCTTCTATCTTGATGGAGACTTCTCAGATTTTGCCAAGGGGGGTAGCTCATGTACTATCTGTGTGACATAGACTATTTTGGTGGACTTTTCAATGTCCCAACCTAGGCAGTCAATTGCCTTCTTGCTCATGAGGTATTCTCCAGCACCAGTATCAATGATGGCATCAAAGATACAGTCTTCAATCTGACATAGAGTATAGGCTGATGTCTTGTACTGGTCTTCAGATTCTTCACCTGAGTTTTTGAATTCATCTTGTACATTGTGAGCTTCTACAATCTTATACTCTCGATTCTTGGCAGTAGTTACAAGTCCTAGTCTGAAGACAGGGACTTCAGCTAGCTGTCCAAAAGTAGCATTGACCTTCAGTTCCTTGAGGTCCTTGTAGATATCATACTGATGGATCTTAGTCTTGCATAGCTTCTGTTCCTTCTTGCTTTCACTTTCTCCTGAGACTTGAGTAGTGCCTTCAATGATTTGGTGGGCAGCTTCATCTAACTCCATGTCTTGATCAATCTCCTTGAGTTGAGTCTTGCTTTGAATAGTGACAGCTGGGGTCTTCTTTGGTCTTCCAACTGGCTTGCTGTTGCTCTTCTTGTCATAGGGCTTGGACCAGGTTCTGGTACCTTCAGTAGTAGGGTAGAATTCAAGCTTCTCATAGTATTCTTCATCATCAGTATTGCCAAGCTCCTCAATGGCTACTGCATTGGTTTGTTCTCTGGTTCTGCTAGCATTGCTTGGTTGGGCTTTGCATCTTATTTCAGTCATGCAATTCTTTGCATAGTGGCCTTCTTCTCTATATCTGAAGCATATGATATTGTGTTCTTCTGTAGCAGCTGCAAATCTCTGCACTGGTCTCCTGTTGGCAGTTCAGACTTCTCTAACAACATCACCAAGCTGTACAGTTATCTCAGCACACTGCTTGGCGAGTTCTTCCACTGGGTCAGCTTTGGCTGCCTTGGGGGTAGGTGGGATTGGTTGTCTGTTTACAACTGTTGCAGGTATGATACTAGTTGGCTTTGATGGCTCCATCTTGATGCTAGTTATTTTCTCTATTGAGTGTTTGGCAGGGTGTCTGGCAGTCCAATATCTCTGTGCAAAGACCACTTTCTGATCAAGGGTCAGTACAGCTGGGGTAGACCAGATTGCTAGGGCAATTTCAGGGTGAACTTCATTGAGGAAGGTTGAATCTGCTATTTGTTTCTTGAGGTGGTCATCATAGCTAGCCAGGACAATCTGGTGGCCGATTCAGATATAGAATGAGTTGGGATCTTCACTGAGTCCCTGATAGATAGTATTGAGTTGATCCTTGAGAGCTTGCTTGATTTCTTCAGTATAGTATGTTATTCTGAGGAAGGCCTTCATGTTGGCAAGTTTCACTATATCATTATCAGCAATAGTGACTGCATTGAACTTGTCTCTGGCAGGTCCTCTGAGACTGATTGGTAGAAGGGCCAATTAGTCATCCACACTAAGGGCTCATATGGTGGCAAATTGTTCAAAGTCTTCAATGAAGGTCAGGATTGACTCTTTAGTAGTATATTTATAGAATGTGGGGGGATGCATTTCCATCTTGTCTTGAATTCTTACAGGGGTGACTCTTGTAGTCAGAGTAGTTGTTGTGGGGGTTGTTCGTTTTTCAGCTTGAAAGTGAGGGATTCATCTTGAATCACCAGCCAATGGACACCAAGTTGTCACATAGCAGTCGCTGAGTCCTTCAAATACACCAGATTCTCTTCAAGGTGTATCTCTTAGACTAAATCAAGTTTGTTATAACAAGTTCTTATTGAAGTGCCTTCCCAAGGTCTTATAGTCCTCAAACTTCTTATCTTTAAACTGTCTTGTTATCTCTTAGATTACTTGCAAGGAAGTGTATATAAGTAAACTTGACTGACTTTATTTCAGAGGAAATAAGAGGAGTATTTATACAAAATATAGTTTAATGGTTGCTAAGATATAAAGCTAAATATAAATTCCAATAACTAAAATAAAATGCCAGAACAGAAAAACTGCTAAGTTCTAGGGTTGGCACTGATGGTTGTACAGATTCAGGATGCTGGTATAATTTCGATGATATAGAAAAATAGTCCTGGAATAATTCAGTGTCACATCAGAATGCCAGTGCTGGTATAATTCAGTGTCACATCAGAATGCCAGTGCTGGCATAATTCGGTGTTACATACATCAGTATGCCAGTGCTTGCATAATTCAGTATTGCCAAAGGTCTTTATAGCAGAATATTCAAGACCATAGGGGCTTCATCCTCATTAGAGGTCAGGATGTCTTTGAAGGAGATGAGGTCTGCAAATTCATCATTATTGCATAGGTTGCATATTTCATGTATGTTGCACATCTCATATATGTTGTCCAGGATGACATCATTGCTGGTGACATCATCACATTTGGTAGCATTGAGAGCAAAGAGGTCTGGGGCTCTTCAGTCTATGAGGTTCTCTTCCATGAAATAGGAGACAAATGTGGGGTCTTGGTGAGGTCTAACTTGGATACTTGGGCCTTGGAATACTGAGATCAATCCTTGCAGAAATTGGTCTGAGTTGTCCTGGAGGATGGGATGCCAGAAGTCTTCTGCTTCATCACTGTTGAGGGTGATAGTGGACTGGGCTTCTGTAGCCACTCTGGCTTCTAGTGCATTGATATGGTGGGCTGACAGGTCTCTGAAATCAGAGACTCTAATATACTCCAAGTTGAGGATCAACCATGATATATACCTGAAGATCTGATGTATCTTCTTAGCTATCCTTGTTTCACATATATCCATAGGAATGGTATCTTGTAGCTCTTGAGTGCTGGCCTGTAGGAACTCCAGGCAGAGAAGGTTTTCTATTTCATACTCCTGCTATATTTGGAGGCATTCAGTAGCAATGGTGATCCTTGTTTCCAATTTATGATGGTAGAGGATATAATGGTAAGGGTAACCAGTACCCAGGTTGACACTAGGAGTCCTTCTTGAGTGGGTCCTCATGGCTCTTCTGATGTCTTGGAATATCCTTTCTTCAACTGAGATGCCTTGGTGGTTACTTGACCTTGATGTTTGGTGAGCAGCAGGCATTTTGTTTGTAGTAAGTCTTCGAGCTATTTTGGGATTGGTGGGTCTTGTTAGTTGCTGCAACTGCGGTTCCTTGATCCTTCTTTTATATTCCTCAAGATACTCAACTGTGGTCACAATGACTCACAGTTGTTAATCATCACTCATCTCATATATCATATAATCTTCTTATGCTCCGATCTGGTAACTTGTAAGGAAAGACCATCTCCTGTGCTGATGTCATCATTCTGGGGTCACTGTTACAATAGTTAAAGATAGATATTCAAGAATGATATATATATTTAAAAATATATTCAACAATTACAATTCATTTTTTATATATATTTATCTTAGATCAAAAACATATAATATACTACTGATTTTGCAATACAAAAGTTACTTGAAAAAGAACAGGCTATAGTTGAATCTGATTTTTAAGATACTGGAAGATGAGATTACAGAACATGAGATATTTGATAGATAATCAATGTTTTGTCATAATAATAATCTACACTATAAAGGCATAATAATAGCTATGCTATATTTGTATAATATTCACTATACTATGCCCACATGATGTCAAGCTATATGACAAGGAAAAAGATACATCAACAGCCTCATTGCTAACCTATAAATAACTATATAATGAGTCTGGAATCTGAGAAACATTAAATGAATGATTATTGTTTTATATTTGGGTGAAACATATAGTATAAAAAGAAAAACTAGTCCAGCTACTAAGTGTATATATGTAGAGAGAGGTGGGTGGTAATGAAAAATATGTATGAATATATAGAAGTATGAAATGTAAGTATAATATATATACAAATGTACAGAAGTACATAATGTAAGTATAAAGCATGTATGAAGTATAAAGCATATATGAAGTGTTGGGTGGAATGAATGATGGATTATATGTAAAATTAATACACACTGCACTAATACTATAAAAGGAATCCTATACTCAATTTACATATATCTTAAACAAAAATATCAGCATTAAAATATTTCTGAGTGCTAGATGCCCAAGACATTCTTATATTTATTGACCTATAGTCTCAAATGAGCCTACACATTCAATGTTTTGCCATAATGATAATCTATGCTACAAAGACATAGTAATAGCTATGCTACATTTGGATAATATCAACTATGCTATACCCATGTTATGTTAAGCTGCATGATAAGGAAAAAGATATATCAATAACCTCATTGCAAACCCATAAATGACTATATAACAAGTTCAGAATCTGAGAAATGTTAAATGAATAATTATTGTTTTGTATTTGGGTAAAATATATAGTATTAAAAGAAAAACCAGCTCAAATGATAAGTGTAGTAATGTGCAGAATGATAATACATAACAGTAATATGGTTGGCAGAGCAATAAATCTTGACCCAAATAGAGTAAAGAGGGTTATGAGTGTGTAATATAAGCAGAGTAGAAGATGGGAGGTTTCAATGGCTTAATAAAATAAGCTATACCAAAGTCAGAATATGGCCATTATCATGGACTGCATGGTTATGACCAAAGGTGGGTATTGTAAGCTATGTAAAAGCCCAAGAAGGCTAATATACAAAGCCAAGTAATAAAGGAAATAACTGGTATCATGAGTCATGTGGGGTGTGGTAGTGCATCACAACCCAAGTCAACCTGTGTACATATTTAACCCAACCCAGAATTATATGTCACCAATCTTTAACCCAATCTGGAATTATACATCACCTGTCTTTAACCCAACCCAGAATTATATGTCACCTATCTTTGAATAATACATCACCCGTCTTTAATCTGACGTAGAATTATATATCACCCATCTTTAACCTGACCTGGAAATATATGTCACCCATCTTTAACCCAACTCGGAATTATATATAATGTGTCTTTAACCCAACTTAAGAAATATATGTGACCCGACCCGAGAAATATATATGACCCAACCTGAGAAATGTAACCCAACCCTGATCTGTATTTAACCTGACACAGACCCATCTTTAATCTGCCTTTAAGCTACAAGGCACTAAAAAAAATATATTGCACATCTAAGATATATATTTAGAATAAACAAACAGAAACATAGTTAGGAATCAGAAATCACAATGAAATTGGAAATAAATAGGAAGTAAATCAGAAAAATAAAGAACTCACCAGTGTGAACAGATCTTACTCTTCATTGCTATAAACCAACTGATCCTCCTCCTTCTCATATTCCAAACCATCTTCCTCCATATATTCCGAACTGCTTTCCTCTATATCCTCCTCCTCCATATCCTCCTCTGTGCTGATCTCCTCTGCACTAACCTCCATTTTGTCCTCCGTACTAACCTCCCTGTGTTCCTCTGTGCCAACCTCCCCATATTCCTCCATACCAACCTCCCTGTATTCCTCCACACTGACCTCCCCATATTCCTCCATGCTAACCTCCCCTGAACCGACCTTGCCATGTTCCTCCATGCCAACCTCCCCTGTGCCAACCTCCCTCATGCCAATCTCCCCATGTTCCTCCATGCTGATCTCCCCCACACTGACCTCCCCCATGCTGACCTCTCCCATGCCAACCTCCCCTATACTGACCTCTCCACCGACCTCTCCACCAGTACCAACTCCTCCACTGGCACTGACCTCTCCTACCTCTCCACCTCTGCCACCACCACTCCCCTTAACAAAATGCATAAGCCTGCCATCCATCAGTTGTATATAAAGTGTTTTGTCATTCTTCACTGGTATTCATTCAAATATGGCCAGCAGTTTTTCATGTTCATCCATGATGACAATTCCATCTGGACAACCTTGCTTATTCCATACTTTGGTATTCACCTTGAAGCTGGTGTAGTATGACAAATATTCCATAATTTTCATATGGTTTTCTATCACTCTTATGACTTCTTGCCTCAGTTGGTCATCATGTACTTTCTTAATGCATTTGTTTGCTACAGCAAAAGCATGCCTAATGTCCAATTTGTAAGGCCTTTTCTCTGTAAGGTTTGGAGCATCTGGGAAATTGGTTTGGCAATACTTCCAGGTGGTGTTTGGGCAAACTTGATGGCAAAAATAGCAATTGTAGCAAGATTTGTGCTCTGGCCCAGGCTTAGAAGCTGGAGGATATATATATTTCGAATGTTATTAGGAAAAAAATTTGGACATTGATTTAAAAAGAAAAAAAAAAAAAATCTAACTTTTTTGAGCTACTTTATTGAGATCTAATGGGAGACCTTATGCTTGCAGACCGGCAGCAAGCTGGCAGTTAAGATGGAGATTGGGAAGCTGAGGGTCAGTGAGCTGGGATTTAGTGAGCTTGGCAACATAGGTGTTGGCAAGCTTGGCAGGCTGGGAGTCAGCAAGCTTGGCAAGCTGGGTATCAGTAAGCTCAGCAGGCTGGGTGTTGGCAAGCTGGGCATCTTTAGAGTACCAAGCTTTGGGACAGTGAGCTGAAGCATATCAAGCTTGGGGGGGGCCAAGTAAATACTTATTGCTGAGCAGTCATATCTATGTTTTCTCAACATAGTGGTAAATTAAGTGAGGTGAAGTGAAGGATAAGGCAAAGCAAGAGATAAGGTGAAAAGATCAAAAGGTGAAAGTAAGCTTTTGATATCTTAAATGTTCAAAAGCTATAACATCTTTCAGAAGCTCTTTCAGAATCTCTCCAAAATCTCTTTCAGAAGCTCTTTCAGAATCTTTTCAAAATCTCTTTCAGAATCTCTTCAAAATCTCTTTTGAACCCCATTTCTAAATTGCATATTGTTTACAATCTGAGGAATGAGAGTGAGGGAGATGAAGGAATACATGAGGGTTGTGCAAGAGGAGTGGAATGCAAGAGGAGTGGAATGCAGTGAGGAAAGCTCCAGATTATAAGCATAAGTATAAGTGTAAGTACAAGCTTTGCTCTGCTCAGCTGATAGCTGATATCACATGATATCAGCTTATTATCAGCTTGTTAGACTGAGCAGAGCAAAGCTTATGCTTATTTTTATTCTTATGCTTGCAATCTGGAGCTTTCCTCACTACATTCTACTCCTCTCTGCGTGATTCAGTGGGTTCTGTGTAAGCCCCAATTGAGTGAGGTTTGCAACAATGTTTGAGTGAGGTTTGTAGTGTAGTTGAGTGAAATTTGCAGTGAGATTTGTAGTGAGATTTGAGCAAGATTTTGCAAGTAAGATTAAAGTGAGATTTGCATAAGTCAGGTTTTGCAAGCCTTATGCTTGCAAGCTCAGCTGATAGCTGATATCACATAATATCAGCTTATATACACATTATATTAGCTTGTGACTGAGCTTGTCCAGGCTTGCAAGCATAAGGCTTGCAAAGCCTGGCTTATACAAATCTTGCTCTTACTTACAAATCTTGCTTTAATCTTACTTATATATCTTGCTCAAACCTCACTACAAATCTTGCTCAAACCTCACTGCAAATCTTGCTCAAATACACCACAAACCTCGCTCAAATATTGTTGCAAACCTTACTCAATCAGGGCTTATGCAGAACATGCTGAATCTCCAAAGTATGTTTGCTGTTTGCAGTTACATGATAGGTATCAGTTCACTACTCATGTGTATTTATTCATCCATCCTCTATCCACAATCAATCATTGGCTATCATACCTTATACTGCTACCTCATTGCTCTCCATCTCACTATCCCCCAGCTTGCTGACTTCTGTTCCAGGCCCCACAGTTTCTGGCTTTCCCTGCTACTCACCACCTCCCCCCAACTCTCTGCCCCCTAGTTCACTGCCCCCCCAGCTTGTTCTCTCCCAGCTTGTTCCCCAGTTTGCTACACCCTAGCTTGCCACTTCCTAGCCACTTTCCAGCTCTCAGCCTCCCACTCAAGCTTCCAGTTCCTGTCATCATCAAACACTTTTCAAAATGTCTAAAGATTAAGAAGTACATTTAGGAGAAATCTCGGAACCATTGGATGATATATCAGAGGATATATCAGAGGATATATTAGAGAATATATTGAATTTCTCCACTAGTTTGTTATCACCAATGAGCATCAGAATAAAAATAAAAACAAAACCTGGTGATAGCTGGGTATAGAATCATGCCATAAAGATAGTTTTATACATTGTACTAATGGTTGCATTTATAGAGATGGTTGGTCTCATCAGTCATAAGGGTGGTCAGTTATAAGAGTGGTCAGTCATAAGGGTGGTTAGTTGTAAGTGATTGAGATTCTAATATAGTCTCATATCTCTTTATTCAAATAGAATTTACAAAGTAAGCTCATCAGTTACAACCATTGCACAACTTAGAGCTATATATCAAAGGATGGCAATATCAACAATCTTAAATGATATCTCTGTAAGCATCACAATACCATGCTCTTACCTCTCCAGCATGCTGAGAATTCTCACTGATCTAAGAAAGATGATATTGTGAGTATGGATAGAATGAAATTCGGGAAGTACTTAGGAGGTTATTAGAAAAATAATTCATCAAATTTTATTATTACAAAGAGGAACACACTAGCAAGACTTTAAGTGATGAAAATTTCCATCAGTTAATTGCCAACTTCATTGTCACTGAATATCAGCCATTCTCCACTATCAAAAATACTGACTTCAAGTATCTCCTTCACATATTACACCCTGATCTGGCCCTTCTATTGGCTGATATGATTTCATGAGTTATTTGAAAAGAATTCAAACTATTGCAGACTCAAGTGAAAGTAAGACTAGCAGGGCTCAAGTTGAAGGTGTCACTTATACTTGATTATTGGACATCAGATGTTAACATCAAGGCCTTTCTTAGAATAATAGCCCATTGAATTGACAGTGATTGGAAGATACATAACATTATCTTAGACATTGTAAATATCAGTAAAATAATATACATGAGTGCCAATCTTGCAAAAAGTCTGGAGCTGGTAATAGATGATTTATTGTCTAGTGACAATCAAATCATTGCTATTGTGTGTGACAATGCTAGTAATAATAATACTCTGTTTGAGAATCTCTATCATCTGCTTGCTCATATATGCTGTTTCAGACATATGTTGAATCTTGTCATTCATAATACTCTTGGTTCTCTTAGCAAGCCCATTGGAAAGCTATGGGAGTTAATAAAGAAGATCAAAAATTCAGTACAATGATAAGCACAACTGGCAAAAGTCTGTGAATCCTCCAGAATTCCCATTTTGAAGCCTCTCTTAGATATTACAATGAGATAGAGTTCTATACATGAAATGTTAGTACATGCTCTGGAGATTCATAAGGTATGATTTTAAATCTATTTATATAGATTTTGGAATATGATTTAGAAGTATTTTGGTACTAAATAAATTGATATTATATCCAAATAGAGCTTGGATATAGTGTGTACCATAGATAAGCAAATGAGTGATATATTTGAAGATGTATGGTAACAATTTGAATTGATTTGCTGATTTCTTGAGCCTTTTGCCAAAGTGACAACCATGATATCAGCTTCAAAGTATTCTACAATAGTGGCTGTTATCCCACTATTTAATCAGCTATGTAATCATTTCAAAGATATCATCGATATAAATCAAACTGGGGAACATTTTAATCAGGTATATATATGATTTTGAAAGTAATTTTATTTATGAATTTAGGAACTAATTTAGTAAGTAATTGGGAAGTAATATGTATATATTTCTATTTATTTTTTATTTTTTATAGATAATGCTTACCGCTGCTAAGAATATATATATGAAACTTCTAAAGTACTACTGCAAGATGACACCATTATATAGTATAGCTTCAGCCTTAGATCCACATATCAATATACATTATTTCCATCATAAGCAATGGAAAAAATCCTTAATTGATAAATGGAAGAACCAGATGGAACATATCTAAGAAAAGGAGTATAAGCCTATTTATGCTGTCATTATACCCTCAATATCTCATGATACTGATGATTTTATCAACTTAATATATGAGAAGAAACAGCGCATCGATGTAGATGATAAGCTTGAATGATGGGTATTGTTTTTATGTTTTTTGGTTGGCTTGATTAATTTTCACTCATATTTCTCTATTTCATTTATTTGTCAGAGAATCCAGCTGATCCTTATATAGATATACTAGATTAGTAGTGGCAAAATCAGTTGGTATATCCTAATCTTTCATGAATGGCTCATGATTATTTTGCTATTTTGGTGACATCTGTTCTATCTGAATGTATTTTTTCTATTTCTGGTGAGCTGGTAACTGAACATCGAAACAGCTTGTGTGTAAATACAATTCATGCATGCATGTGTTTGGATTCTTAGTGGTCTTCAGATATTTTTCACTTCCAATTGCTCTGAATATTATCCAAATATTATCTGAATCATTTTTTCAGAGCAGAGTTCAGAGGGTCAGGTTCAGGTTTGGGTTCAGAGATTGGGTTCAGGATTGGGTTCAGAGGTTGGATTCACGGTCAGATTCAGGGATTGGGTTCAGAGTTGGGTTCAGGGGTTGGGTTCAGGTTTGGGTTAAGGATAAATAACAGGTCAGGTGATGTATATTTCCAGGTTGGGTTAAAGATGGATAATGTATCTTTTCAGGTTGGGTTAAAGACAGGTGATGTATAATTCTGGGTTAGGTTAAAGATGGGTGATATATAATTCTGGGTCAGGTTAAAGATGGGTGATATATAATTCCAGATTGGGTTAAAGATGGGTGACATCTATATATGGTATAGGGTGGAAGGTGGGGGCCTTTGCTGATGATATGGTGGTTGGACTTGGGTCTGTGGCAGATGTAGGGGCACTTCAGGAGACTGTGGAATGGTATGAGGCTCACTCGGGGGCAAAGCTCAACTGGTACAAGTGTGAGACGATGGTGCTAGGGAATGGACTAGTGGGTGGGGACGTCATTGGAACAATTGTCCCTACTGGAGAGGTGGTGAGGTATCTGGGCATCTTCCTCTCTGTATATGGTTCTGTCTTGCCATGAGTGTGGTGGAAGAGCAGGGTGAAGATTTGGGGGGAGGCCCTTCGAGGGTGGGGAGGCTGCCATATCTCTCTAGCAGGGCAGGTGTCAATTCTGAATATATATTGGTTCCCCAAGCTGTGGTATGTGGCATATCACCTCGATTTCCCAGCATGGGTAGTGAAGAAGCTGATGAAGGTGACTAGGGATTGGATCTGGGCGGGGAGGAGGTCTCAGGTCAGTTGGGATACTCTTGTGAGACCGATAGTCAGGGGGGGTCTTGGACTGGTGGACTTTCCTAAGAGGCTGCACTGCTTGCAAGCCTGGTGGTTGAGGAGAGCTGTGGAATTGCAAGGCAGAGGTTGGGTACCTCTGCTGCAGAAGGTATGGGAGATGCGGACATTCCCTCGGGGGTCCTCCGGAGACCTGCTCTCTTTGGTGGGGCTGAAGGGCATTTGGCAGGTACGGTTCAAGGGCTTTTGATAGGGCGTGGCTGAGGGAGCACACTGAATTGGCCTGTGCTGGTAAGGCAATGAGGGAGAGGTGGTATGGGGGCCTCAGATGTGGTGCTGGGATAGATTGCTCCTGGGGGGTACTCCCCTTGCTACATTTGATATTGGGGAGGGAGTAGAGTGTCAGCAGGGACTTGGCCAGGATCTTTGGCCAAGTGGCTGGCAGGCGGCAGAGATCGGTGAGGGGTGGGACTGGGCCAGTATCTGGTCTTGGAGTGCAGAGGTATGGAGGTGGCTTCCCCCCAAGTTCTGGGTGGTATGGTGGAGAATGTTGCGGAGGAATGTCATGCTGAATTTCCATACGGGGCATTTGGTGGATGGTGGACAATTTGACTGTGAGGAGTGTTATGATGTTGGGAGAGCTGGGGGTCATATACAGATGCCAGAACATTGGCTAGAAGAGTGCGAGGTTTTGGGGGACTTTTGGGGTGAGATAGGGGATCGACTGGGTGTTGGGCGTAGGCTGGTGGGGGAGGGAGGTCGATGGGAGGACTTGAGATCTCGGCTCATGGGTGGGGTGGGTAATAGTTGGCTCACTGTAGAGTGGGTATTAGCAATATGGGTAGGACTGGTAGGTCATTGGCTTTTTGTATTTGAGGAGGGCTAGTGGCTAGGGCTGGGAGAGAAGGTGTTAAGATGGGAAGGGCTATTGGGGGATCTGCTGACTGGATGGTGGGTGGGTTGGGGTCCTCAGGGGGGCTGGCGTCGCGGTTTGGTGGTAAGGATCTGTGAGCAGAGTGGTGGGATGGTGGGGATAGTGTTAGACAAGGTGGTCTTCATCGGGAAGGGGTATGGAGGGGGGGACCCCCTAGAGGGATCGGATAAAGGGTGAGATCATTGTATTTATATGGGTTAGATGGGTATTAATAAAGGAATGGAGTCCAAGTGACTATAAAAA